>MU282490.1:0-21596 GCA_022385825.1 Amylostereum chailletii
GCACTCTCGCCGTCCCCTTCCTCCACACGTCCCCCATGCACGCTCCTTCTTTCCTATATGTCCCAGCTCGCCAGCTACCGCCCTCTGTGACTGACTGAAACACCAAGTAAACCCCATGTATGTCCTGCCCTGCGCTACGTCCTCTGCCTCTGTCTCCCCCGCACCGCACCGCTATCACTACCATAAAAATGCCCTGAAAATCCATAGTCCTATCCACCACCCCTGCCTCATTATACGGTTTACGCACCCTCGTCCCACCCCCCACACACGCTCCGACCCCGCTCTGTTGACTACGAATGCCCCCTCCCTATCTACACACGCTCTCACCTGCTACAATCACCGCGTTCCGCGAAACCCGGATAATATACTCTGTTTTACACACGACAACCACAACTAATAAGCAACACGACGCGGAAAACACGACCCCGCACGCCCTCGCTAAGCTGTCCCCCCCTCTCCGCGAGAACTCTTAGGATCTCGCCACTGTCTGCCGTGCTGATCACACAGCGACCTGAGAGGTCAATACGATTGCTGAAACGAGGCTCAGCGCACCTCGCGACGGCGTCCCCCCGCGCTCGAACCCGGCCCCTGCACGCCCGCGAAGCCGGGGCCGTATAACGGGCCCCCCCTCACACACATGCAGTACAACCTACAGAACCACGATTTGGACCACGAGCCCTCTGGAGCGAATCGCACGGAGGGTGGACATTGAAGTTCCCGAAGCCCAGTACGGAATGGAGTCACGGGAGGTACGGTCCGCCTCTGTACACCGGGGTCCGGGCTGGATGTACACGGGACACAGCTCCCCACCAATCCAGCTGAAAATCCCGGACTGCACCGTGGGCGCAGTGTAGAACAAATGCGAAGCCCGATCTCCCACCGCGGTTCCGAGGGAGGCCACGATGAGAGACCAGCAACTCCCTCACACCCCCGCTCAGAGTATAGGAGGGGCTCGAGCGAAGGGCATGTTACCCCCCTACCACAGACCCCTGTGGCGAACAGAATAAATAACACCCCAAATCAATTGCCGGCGCCGCGGGAAGCCCGCCACCACTACCTGATAACGCCCCCCGACCGACACAACCCCGAGTCGTAATCAACGAAAGACGCGCGGGCCCCTCCGTGAAACGCACGAAAGAGACACTCACAATCTCATCCCTCAACATGAAAGGGAAAGCAGTCACAGGCAATGTTCTTCCGTTAAACAAATGGCAGGGCCTAAACAAAGTCATACGAGAAAGGCATATTGGAATCCTCGCCCTCCAAGAAACCCACCTGACAGAGCCTGACGTCGAGAGCCTCACAAGGATGTATCCAAACATCCGTGTCTTTTCCTCAAGGAACGAAACCCACCCAAACCGGGAGGGTGTAGCTTTTGTGATAAACCGGCAAATGACGCACGCGGACGGAGTGACACTCACAGAAATCATCCCAGGCCGAGCAATTCTCCTCCGCATACCATGGCATGGCTCCATGATCCTCCAAGTACTAAATATATACGCACCAAATTCTCCCGCTGATAACACAAACTTCTGGAACACGTTGCGTATGACCTGGGAAGCCTGACACCTAGCTAGACCAGATATTGTCCTTGGCGACTTCAACCTTGTCGAAGATGCAATCGACCGCATCCCCTGCCACGCCGATGCCGACGCACCAGTCGAAGCACTAAATGCCTTCATGCACGGGTTTCATCTGCATGACGGGTGGAGGTCGAGCAACCCAATGTCAAAGGCTTTCACCTTTGTCCCGCCTAACAATGCCTATCAGTCCAGATTAGACCGCATCTACACCACACACCGAATTTATCAAAACGCACTGAACTGGACCATCTCTGACTCCAGCATCCCGACTGACCACAACCTAGTATCCGTCCAGATAATCGATGCCGATGCGCCCTTCATCGGCCAAGGACGACGAACACTACCCCTCGCCCTCATGCGCGACAAGAAATTTATGACAGGTGCAGCCAAGATAATGAAGAAGTACTTGCCGCTGATAAGAAACAGCCGCCTCCAACAAACGGCAACCCATAATCCGCAAACCCTCATGAAAGAATCTAAAAACGAACTCACCAACTTAGCCCACGAACAAGCCATAGTCGCGGTCCCGCAACTCCGAAAAACCATCGCACGTCTTGAGAAAGACCTCCAGGACACCCTGAACCTACCCACAACGGACAATCTCACGGATGACGCGATCCTCCAGGCGGCAGCACCACTCCAAGACAGAATAGCCCACTTACATGCGCAGAACACGACCCAAGCGTGCCTGGCATCCAAGGCGCGTTTCGCGCTAGAAGGAGACCGACTTGGAGCGTATTGGTTGTCAATCGCTAAACCAAAGGCCCCGCGCGACATCATCCAACGCCTTCAGGAACGGAACAGCGACCTCCCAACTTACGTTCGAAGGTCCGACGATATGGCTGAGCATGCACGAGACTATCATAATAACCTGCAAGATGACCACCCACTAAACGAAGATGCTGCCAAACGAAACACCCAAATTGCAGACGTTCTCGAACCGGCGACTGAACGACTAACAGGCCAGAAAGTGGCGGATCTTGACACCCGCCTCCAGAGGGAAGACGTTGCCGCAGCGCTGAAGAGTTCGAAGAACGGGACTGCGACGGGACTCGACGGTATACCATACGAACTATGGAAGGCGATGCAGGCGCGCCACGACGAAAACATCAAAATGGATGATGGTGAGATTTCACCCGACATAGTCCAAATGCTCACCTGGGTATATAACGACATTGAGCGATTTGGGGTGGACGACAGCACCGATTTCGCCAAGGGATGGCTGTGCCCCCTATATAAAAAAGGAGACCGTCAAGATATAGCAAACTACCGCCCGATCACGCTCCCTAACACAGACTGCAAAATATTCACGAAGAGCATCGCCACCCGTCTAGCTAAGGCGGCACCGTCCATAATCCATCCCAACCAAGCCGGCTTCCTCCCAGGCAGGAGCATCTTTGACCAGGTTCGACTCACTCAACTTATGGCGAATTTTGCGGAAGCGACAGAAGAAGACGGTGTTATCGTCGCCCTCGACCAAGAAAAAGCCTACGACAAAGTTGCGCATGACTATCTCTGGGTAACCCTGTCCCATTTCGGCTTACCGGACTCTTTCATAGCAACCGTACGATCCCTGTACGAAACCGCGACCTCTGTGGTCATCCTGAACGGCGTGATCAGCTCCCCCTGGACAATCACCCAGGAAGTCTGACAAGGATGCCCCCTCTCCTGCCTGCTTTTCGACATTGCTATAGAGCCCCTAGCATGCATGCTCCGCGCGTCCGATCTACAGGGCTTTGACATCCCGAAATACCGCGAACGAATCCTAACCACCCTCTTCGCCGATGACACTACAGTTTTCCTCTGCGCCTCTGACAGCTACCCAACACTGGTCGCCATCCTCGACAAATGGTGCCTTGCCTCATGGGCGAGGTTCAACAAACACAAGACCGAGATGATACCGATAGGTTCTCCAGCATACCGCGCAACACTTTTTCAGACAAGGTGTCTCAATCCGAATGACCCAGCCATCCCGGCTTCAGTAAATATCGCGATCAATGGCGAGGCCATCCGAATCCTTGGCGCCTTCATTGGGAACAACGCGAACACCGCCGCACCGTGGGCAGCGGTCTCTGCAAAAGTCCAACAGAAACTTGATCAATGGGGCAGATCCCACCCCTCCCTTCTCCGAGGCAAACCACTCGTGGTACAGATGATTATCGGTGGGTGCACCCAATACCTCGCCCGAGTCCAAGGAATGCCACCTATCACAGTGAAGGCAATGAACGGAATGGCCCGACGTTTCCTGTGGGGCGACGCCGGAGCGCGCTTCCCCCCGGTCAGCCTCCAAAAACTAATGTTACCAGTCGAAAGCGGAGGCTCGGCCTCCTCCACCTAGACGACAGAAACTCTGCAATCGAACTTATGTGGCTACAAGTGTACCTTCGCCTGGGACCCGACCGCCCCGCCTGGGCCTTCCTAGCGGATTTCTTTATTGCTGAGCACCCGACATCGCGCACGAAAAACATTGATTCGCTTTCCCAACTTAACTCCTTCCTCCAGGACTGGGAGGCTTCCCCGCGCAACAGAGACCTCCCCCGCCCCGTAGCAACAATGCTCGCCGCGGCCAGAAGACACAATGTCCGTTTCTCTGCCGTCAACCTCTCGTGCGAAGCCAAACACCAAATGCCGATATGGTATCACATGGGTCTGCGCCCCGAAGGGAACCGCACTGACAATACAGCAGCGAGCAAATGTCTCCGCCACAACCACGGTGTTGCAACAGTGGGAGACCTCCTCCTGACCACACGCCGAACACGCGCCCCCCCTCGACACCCCCCCCCACCAAGAAACGCAACTCTGTGATTGCCCAGACTGCACCCACGACCACGCTGACGGCTGTCCCGACCCCAACCGATGTGTTGACGGTGCCACGCGCCTCCTCGCGCGCCTCGACACTAAGTGGGACCCATCCATCATCCCCCCTGCAGATGGCCTCTCTCTCACATGCCGCCATCACGATAGAAACGAAAGAGCGTCGCTGGCAAACGGCGATGAGCTCGTCTTCGACCCGTCCGTCACCCTCGTCGATGACCTTACTGTTGGGTTCCGCACGTTCACAGACCCCGATGTCCACAACCGCCTCCCAGCATACGCACAACGCGCCAGGGCGCGAACCACCCGGATGAAGCGATCACAGCCTACACGGACGGCTCCAGCATCAACAACGGTGACACGGACGCACGTGTGGGGAGTGGTGTCTGGTTTGGACCCGACGACCCCCGCAACATAGCGGCACGACTCCCGACCTCAGCCCGGACCAGCCAAGCCGGAGAGATCGCCGCCGTTCTCCTTGCCGCCAATGCGGTCCCCCCCTTTGCGCCACTGCATATTGTTTCGGACTCCCGCTATGCGATCGAAGGCCTGTGCACACACCTCAGGACCTGGGAAGACAACGGCTGGCTACGTGTAGCAAACAGCGCGCTATTCCGTGCCACAGCGTATGCACTCCGATGACAATCCACCCCCACGAAGTTCAAATGGGTGAAGGGCCACTCGGGAAACGAGGGCGGCGACGGCGCAGACAACTGTGCCAACCAGGGCGCACGATCCAACAACGTCGCTGACCTTCCTCTCTGAGTCAACGATGCCTACAACCTCACAGGGGCACGTCTGGCGACGATCACACAGAGTCTGGCGTACCGCGGTGTCCACGAAGCGAGGACGACTCGCATATCCGTTGGAGCCGCCCAAATGGTGGATATGACGCGGGACTGCATCTACGAACTCGTCCAGCGCAACTTCACGGACGGCGCCATCTGGCGCTCTGCACGCCACAAAGATATCCTGCGACCCACGGGTGACTTCCTCTGGAAAGCCCTCCACAACACGAGCCGATGTGGCGAGTACTGGCGAGAGACGTCAAAACCTGAACGAGTCGAGTGCCCGTCATGCCCTGGCGAGGTAGAATCCCTTGCCCACATTCTACTGGAGTGCAATGCGCCAGGACAGAGCCAAGTATGGTCCCTCGCGAAAGCTCTCTGGCTAGAACGTCACCCGCGATGGCCCACAATCCAAGTAGGGACGATACTAGGATGTGGCCTCCTATCAATCGCGAACGCCCCTGGTACAGAGCCTAAACCCGGCCTCTCCCGCTTCCTCCGTATCCTACTCTCCGAGTCCGCATACCTCATATGGAAAATGCGGTGCTCCAGAGTCATTGATGGCACAGAAACCACCACGAACCACGTTACCGCGAAATGGCGGTTCACAATGAACGCGCGACAGGACCTCGATAGAACGATGACCTGGACGCGCTTTGGCCCCCGGGCCCTACGCGACGAGGTCGTCCTTGCGACGTGGGCAGGATCGATTAGGGGATACGGCGACCTCCCCGACAACTGGCTTTGCGGCCATCGGGCGTTAGTGGGTAGTGGCCGGCCGTTGAGAGATCCCCCTTAGGGGGTCTCCGGTCGGTTTTCAGGGCTCCGGAGGCCTCTGCGCTCGGACGCAAGTCCTCCCGCATATGTGCCTAGGAAGGAGACGCGAGTCCCACACTCCCCGCCTCAGCGGGGGTGCGTAAACACATTTTTCCCTGGAGAACAGTGGCCATAATCCGGCTCACGACCACAGCGGATGGGTAGGACTGAGTTCCGCCAGTGCCTGCCTGTCACAACACTCCTCCAAAAAAAAAAAAAAAAAAAAGATCCTTCATCGCCCATTTTCAGGGTGACAATCCTTTTGTATGTATCTGAATACTTCAGTGGGCGGAAGGTGACTTTGGGGAGGGATGGGCTTGGTATGTATATGGGACCTGCGGGCAGTGGGGTTCTCGTGCTTTATATATCTGGAGGAAGCCTGAGGGCGATAATATTGTGGCGAACAGTGTCTGCCAGCATGCGATACAGTAGGCAGTAGGCAGTATTTACATACCGCTCCGTGAGCCTGTTGGTTTGCGGTAGACTGGATGACATTTGAAGTTCGTTCGACTCCGAGAACGGACCTCTGGAGTGATCGCGACCAGCCGGGCCCATCGGCTCAAACCGGGGTTGAGGTATTTGCTTCTGTTTACGTTACGTCAGCGACCGCGGCCGGGCTTCGTCGACGCCGTTCCCCTCGACGACGACCCACACTCTCTTTCTCCCGCCGAACACCGCACTGGCATCGACCACGACCACACCGACTGCAACCTTTTCTCACTGTCAATCAACGCAGGCGAAAGCCATGTCTCAGTCTTACTTCCCCTCGGCTGGCAAGCAGGCCCCGCTCGTCGAAGAGCCTGACAATATTCCGCACGCCGAGTCGCAGCTCAAGGATGCTGAGCACAGCTACCTTGAGCACAAAGACAGGTACGTGTCTGCTATGCTAGAAGGTCGCCCCGCGTTTTCTGACCGCTGTGAAGACTGCTTCGCGCACTCGACTCGTCAAAAGCCATCCTCGGCGACCTGCGGGCGTTCAACAAAGACGCCTGGGTCGTACGGTACCCTCAGTTCCGCAACAAGTCCGAGCTCGCGCCTGAGGCAGCCTCCGAGCCATCTCCCCGCCGCCGTGGCGTACGCCGCTCCCTCTCCTTTGCCGACGAACCCGAGCGCGAGACCGACGTCGTCGTCGACTCGCTGTCGCGCTCCCAGACCGTGTCCAACCTGTCCGACGTACAGGAGGAACAAGCTTCGACGGGGGAAGGTGCAGACGTCGATACGGACGGCGAGCGATTGATCCCCCCCTCCGATGCCTCGGACTTCCACGTCTTCCGCCTCGACCTCAAGCTCGGCGCCCACGGTCCCGCGGAGCTGGTATCCCAGCTCGAACGTTCGTCCATCGCGAACTTGTTGGACGAGCGCATGGCCGCGTCCATGCACCACGTCGACAGGCTCCGTGTTCGTGTCGAGGATACGTCTTCCAAGGTCCTCGTCACCGGCGATCTCAACGCGGGCAAGTCCACGTTGGTCAACGCGCTCATCCAGCGCGAGGTTATGCCCGTCGACCAGCAGCCGTGCACGACCGCCTTCTGCGAGGTGCACGATTCCGCCGAAAACGGGGGCGTCGAGGAGGTCCACGTCGTCAAGGACGGTGTCGCGTACGACGTCGCAGACGAGGCGACCTTTGACCGCGTTCCGCTTGCGGACCTTGAAGCGCTCGTGGCGGAGAACGAGTCGTCGGAGCGCGTGCTCAAGCTTTACCTCAAGGACACCCGCGCACCCAACCAGTCCCTGCTCAACAACGGGATCGCTGATATATCCCTCATCGACGCCCCCGGCCTCAACCGCGATAGCATCAAGACCACGGCGTTGTTCGCAAGGCAGGAGGAGATCGACGTCGTCGTTTTCGTCGTCTCGGCCGAGAACCACTTCACGCTGTCCGCGCGCGAGTTTTTGTGGAACGCGAGCAAGGAGAAAGCCTACCTGTTCATCGTCGTGAACAAGTTCGAGCAGATCAAGAACAAGGAGAAGTGCAAGCGCCTCGTGCTCGAGCAGATCCAAGAATTCAGCCCTCGGACGTTCGACGACGCGGAGGACCTGGTGCACTTTGTCGACTCCGCGCACGGCACGGATTCCGCTGCGTTCGAAAACATGGAGTCCGCGCTGCGCTCGTTCGTGCTCGTCAAGCGCGCCAAGTCCAAGTTGAACCCGGTCTCGAACTATCTCTCCCACCTGCTCACCGACGTTGACCTTCTCGTCGGCGCCAACGCCATCGTGGCGCAGAATGAGCTCTCCCGCGCGCTCGACGACCTCAACCGGGCTCGTCCCATCTTGGAGAAAATGAAGAGCTGCCGCGAGTTGCTTGAGGATACGCTCGAGGTCATCGAGGAGGAGGGCGCGCGCACCGCTGCGTCGGACACCAAACAGAGCCTCTTGGCTGCCCTCGAACAGGTCGGGCAAGGCTTGTCGGCCTCCGACGTGATCCAGATGCCATCCTACCCCGGATTCCTCAACATTTGGGATTATGCGCGCGACGTGCGCAAGGCGCTCCTCTCCAGTCTGGACGCCGTTGTCCTCGCCGCCGAAGATCACGCCCGTGTCGTCACTAGCGGCGGCGTCACCAAGATCACGCAGCTGGGTGACGAGCACCTCCCGGAAGGCGTCGAGCGCAATCGTCGGGTGTTCATGCCCGAAGCGATGTTCTCCCCACGCGCAGCGAAAACCTCCCGCCGCAGGGGCCGTCGCTCGTCGATCGGCACCGCCATCGTGGCCGGGGGCACGCTCGGACTCGGAATCGGCCTCGCGCAGCGCAGCGAGCTGCTCGAGCCGACGTTCCTCGACCTGTTCGATGTCCACCACCAACTCTGGGCGCACTTCGGTCCCGAGAAGGACGACTGCGAGGAGGCCGGCCCGACCGCCCTCGGCGTCGTCTCTGTCGGTCTTGGCGCTCTCACCATGGTGGGCGGCCAGGCCGTTGGCGCGCGCGGCATCATCGAGGGTGTCGTACGGGTTTCCGACCTGCTGGGCAACGACAGCGCGCGCAAGTGGGCCGCGCCGGTCGTGGGCGCGTGCGTTGTCGGCGCCGTCGCGTATTTCATACTGGAACTTCCGAACACGATCCCGCGCACGGTCGGTCGGCGCATCCGGCGGTCGCTCACCAAGGCCGGGGACGGACGGGACATTAACGAAGAATCGAGCTTTGTGGGCGCGCAGGCGACGCGGGTGTCGAGGGAGACGCGCAAGGTGCTGAGGCTGGCGTCGTGGGATTTGAAGGAGCGGTTCCGGGGCGCGATGGAGGAGAGCGGGAAGGAGGTGCAGGGCGCGGAGGAGATGGAGAGGAAGGCGGAGCGCGCGGTGGAGTGGTTCAAGGAGGTGAGGGCGAGAACCACCGGGGTGCGCGAGGAGGCGGGCTTGGTGCGACTCGCGTAGGCGCGGGCGCGCTTTCGTTTTTTGTAGGTGATGCACGTTCATCTCTTTGGCTGGTTTTCTGTTTCGTTCTCTTAGACTTGGGGCTTCCCCGTCCATGACGGCTTTTTTTCATTCAAAATTCTTTTTAATCACCCCGCTTCATCCTACTTACCTACGTTACCCGTGACCCCCTTCGCTTTCGCCGGGATGCATCGTGCGCAAGCACCGTGTGTTCGTTTGCTTTTGTTTCGGTTTACCTTATGCGCTTTCATGTCCACATATGTTCCTTTACCCAGCAGACGTCCACGCCCGCCCACGCTCGTTGTGTTTGTGGTCTTTGCGGGGTGTACGATACGAAGCTGTACGAATGAATAATGAAATACATACGCAGGAGATGAAGGAAGTACTACTAGTAGTACTACTTGGTAGTGTGTTCGAGGGGGGACAGCCACGTTTCCAAATTTCGAAAATAGCTCGGCGACGGCCGAAGGCTTTTGTTGCGAGGCGGAGGCGCGCAGGCTCTTGATCTTCGTCCAACGTCGTCGTCGCTGTCCCCGCCGTCGTCCCCGCCGTCGTGCTCCTCCCGTCCTTTGTCTTCCTCACCTAGACCGGCAGGCTCCGCTGGTCTTGTCTAGACGCAGCAGCTCCCTCTGTACTTAACGCAGAGCGACGCTCCTTCATTCTAGCCAAATCCCGCCCGAGCCGACTCGACGTCGCGTCTCGCTCCCCAGACCTCCTTCTCAGGAAAAGGATATCCACTCTCCGTCTCCCCGTTGCGAGCAGCACCCCTCCCAGAAACTTCCCCTTCTGCCCTCTAGCTTCCATCTACTCTGCCACTCCCCCACCTTTTTTCCACACATCGACGATCTTCTTGAACGAGAACAAAGCAAGACATGGCTTCACTCAGACCCCCGTCCAGCCCCAGCCCCGGTCCTCCCAACGGAAAGTCGGCCAACGCCCGCGCATCCATGGGCCCCGCCGCGCGCCCCTCCGCGGGCGCAGGTGGCTTTGGCCTCGCCTCGCCTCGCCCAGGAAATCCTTCTGCGGGGGGAAGACCCACGAGCGAGCTGTTGCAAAGCGCGACTTTCCAGACGCCTGAGTGTGAGTGTTCACGCTGTTTCTCGTCTCCTCGCCGCGGGTGGCGAGCATCGGTTCCGGGATGCTCTCGTCAGGGTGCAGATGTGGCAGGGCGGCGTTGGCGATGCGACGGGAAGGGGCTTGATGGGCGGTAATAGGCGCCCGTGCGCCCGTGTCGTCTGACCCTTCCACGTTCTCCTTCGGTGTCATTCTCATTTTCCATTCGATTCCTGGCGCTGACGTTGTTTGTTCCCCCAGCGGATGCGATCGACCAGTGGTTCGAGAACTTGCACCACTATGAAGTGACCTTGGTGAGTTTCGGTTCGAGTTTCGGCTGGTGATCTGGGCAGGCGGACGATGGAATTGGCCGAATGGGTGAGGGGGAAGGCTTGAGATCACGTAGGGGCGCGTACACTGCCACCCAGATCATGATGCACCCTTCAGTTGTCGGATTGTTGTGTCGGTGATGTGGCTGAGATGCTGATTTTCCCTGCAGGAAGAGATGGCTGCGGCCTCGCTCGACGTCAATTTCAAAGAGGAGCTCAGCGCCATCGAGCAATGTGAGTTAATGCTCCTCGCCACTCACGATGTTGCTGACACCCATCGTTGAACAGGGTTCAAGGTTCTTTCCGAGGCGGAGCGCACCGCCGCCCTCTACAGTCTCCTGCAGCATTCCACTCAAGTCCAAATCCGATTCTTCATCACTGTCCTGCAGCAGATGGCCCGGTCCGACCCCATGACCGCCCTGCTCAGTCCCGCCATGGGCGGATCGATGCAGAACCAGATGGAGGCCAAACTCCAGAGCATGAGCCTCAAGTCTCCCGCGCTCAAGTCCAACATGCCCGGCTCGCCTTCCGCGCGCACCTTTAGCGCCGGCGCGGCCGTCAACCGCCAGTCTCTTGCCGCGTTCGAGAATCAGGGCTCCTTCCTCTCGCCCGAGGCCGCCTCCAATATCGGGAGCTCCACCGAAGCCGCTGCGACCCTAGCCCAGCAGCGCGCCAAGCTGAAAGCGAACAACGCTGCCCACCGCATCTCGGCGCCGGCTCTCGCCTCTGCAGGCGCAGAAGGTCGCGGCGTGTGGGGCGGTTCCCTTGGTCAAGTGGCAGAGCGTTCGACTTCGCCTTCGCCCTCTCAGGAAATTACGATCGAAAACAAGTCTCGTCCCCAAAGCACGGACTTTACCGGCCTCGCCGCCAGCGCCGCCTTCCGTTCTCCTCGTCCCGCTCCCGAGGGCGAGGCGATGTCGCCCATGCCGGGCGACAGCTGGGCGAGCATGGTCAACACGCCTCTCATGCCTATGTTCCAGAAGAACACGACCTCTGGACCGGCCATCGACGCGGCAACGTCCAAGCTTTCCGAATGGCAGGACGGTCGTGTTCCGCTCATGGCCGACGCTAAGCAGTTCCGTCGTAACTCCAAGCTCATGAACGGCGACGGCGGCAGTGCGCACGGCAGCAGTGTTTACGACAACGATGGAAACCCCATGTCCGGTCAGCAGCAACAGCAGCAGCAGCAACAGCAGCAGCAATATCAGCAACAGCAGCAGCAGCAGCAGCAGCAGCAGAACCAAGGACAGCGCGGTGGTATGCGCAACGGCAACAACCAGGGAGGAAACTGGAACGGCTCGCGGAGCCCCGCACCCTCGCACGGGTCGGGTCGATTTGGAGACGATAACGGATTGGCTGGTCTCGGGATGGGTGGCTTCAACCTCGGGATGGGTAGCCCTGGTCTCGGTATGGGTCTTCCCAGCGGCAACGGACTCATGCCCGGGCTCGCGGGCATGGGCCAGCTCAGTCCGTTCGGCATGAACATGGGCATGCTCAACATGGCCAACCTCAGCGCGATGGGCATCACGCCCGAGCAGCTGCTCGCGGCGCAGATGGCGGCCTCCGGGTTCACACAGCCCGGGCTGAGCCCGTTCATGGGCATGCAGCAGCAGCAACAGGCGGCGGCCATGAACCGCCAGATGAACCGCGGACCCGGCGGTCGTTCGCCCGGAGCCAAGTCGAACGTGTCGTCCTCGCGCGACAGCGGGAAGAAGGACGAGGAGGACGTGGACCCGGCGCTGTTGAGCGACGTGCCGGCGTGGCTGCGCTCGTTGCGGCTGCACAAGTACACGCCCAACTTTGAGAACGTCAAGTGGCAGGACATGGTGGCCATGGACGAGGCCGCGCTGGAGAGGCAGGGCGTCGCGGCCTTGGGGGCGAGACGCAAGATGCTCAAGACGTTCGAAATCGTGCGCAAGAAGATGGGCATCGAGGAACCGACGGGCGCAGCGTCGCCTGCGGCGGCTTGAACGCCGACCCCGGACCACATCGCCAACATCTACCCCCCCCCCCCCCCCCCCCCCCCCCCCCCCCCCCCCCCCCCCCCCCCCCCCCCCCCCCCCCCCCCCCCCCCCAAATTCTTATATCACTCACTCAAAGGCCCCCGGGAATGTCGAAAGGAGCGTGTCTAGATGATCGTGCGCATTTGATGCGCGCGCGGTGACGCTCGACTTTTGGGTTTGCAAATTTGTCGCTGGCAGGAAGTTCGTGCGTCGCGCACGAAACGAATTGGTTTCTCTTCGTTTCTTTTTCTTTGTTCTTTCTGTTTTTTTTCCGTCTCTCTCTCTCCTCGATATCTCCTCCGTGTCCATACATCCACCTGACGTACTGTGTTTGGCGTGTTCGGATCGGCGATCCCTCGAGGCGTGGTTACAATATGTATTATATGGCTCGTGGCCTATGGACAGGTCTGGAGGCTACTGGGTTATCCATCTATGCAATTTATCTCTCTCACTCTCTTCGCGGGCGTGGGTCGTCTCCCTGGCGACACGGGTCGGGGTACTGTACAGTGCAGGTGTCCTTTTATTGGTTGTTCATGTAAGTTATGATAGCAAAGCAATCGGAAGGGGTCAAAGGATATGCGCGGCGAACAGAAGAGACATGAAAGTACAAGTCCACGGCAGGTAGCTGATAGATAGATAGATAGATAATATGGTAGGGTGAAAGATAGAGAACAACAGAGAACAGAACTGAGTGGATAAGCCCTGGAGTATCGCATGCTCACATCCCATCAGGTATACTTTCGTGAATCGTCACGCCTTTCACGAAAGGACATTTGGTGCCATGTGGAGCTGGAGACTCATCAGGACTCGGGAGAAGAACTCTGGGTGAGCCGCATCTGTTTGCGCTGCATCTCGGTCTCGGATACCGTTTCCTGGAACATTGTGAGTTTTGCATCGATGCGCATGACCATGTTTCGGGTTTCGCGCATCTCGGTGCATACAGTTCCTTGGAGCACTTCGAGTTTATTGGTCTTTGTTCCTCTTGGCGAAGAAGAGGGATTTCAGGGAGGATTGTTTGTATATCGAAGTCATGTCATCGCATAGGGACTGCATGGCGCTGGGGTGTGACGTCAGTTGGCACAGGATACGCGACGAGGAAAGGGACAGACTTCTCGAGCGTTTGAAGCGCGTCAGCGGGTGTCGACTGTATATCGCCGCCGTAAAGTTCCACCGCGCGGTGGATGGTACCACAGATAGAGGCAATGTCTTGCCCGAATTCTTCAATTCGTTCATCGTTCGCGCCCATTTGCTACCCGTAAGATGTCAATTGCATTCGCCCGCGCGAGAATGTCAGCGTACCTGAGAAAGCGCCACGAGATGCGCTACCAGCGTGACGACTCCCTTGGCGGGAGGAAAAGCGTCGGCGAGGGGAGACAATAAGTCGAGGCCGCATACGGCGACAGAGCTAGCAACTTGAAAAGAGGGGCGAAGGCGTTGAGAAAGGGAGGTGATACGGTCCGCAAGCCTGCGGATAAAAGCACGTTTCAAACGTGGAGAAGAACATTGGGGTGGCATCAAGAAAAGATTGAATCGAAACAGGGGAACAAACAAGACTAGGCGTGCGCTAGGGGAGCGACGGCCTGGTCTGAAGAGTGGCAGAATCCATCCAGAGGGCTTTAAGAAGGCTCTTCGTGGCTGGGTCCGTGGGATAGCTGGGACGAGAGGCACTGTCTATCGAATGAGTGCGAACGGGACTGGCTTGCCTTTTCGTGTTCACCGCGAACTTGAAGTTGATCTGACTTGAAACAGCAGCAGATTCAGATTCGACCTATCGGTATCCCCAGAATGTAAGGGCGATGCGCCTCGTGTGACATAAGCTTGGATAGTCGGAAGCTGCTAGGAACATCGGGTACATCCACCTTTCTATTATCTAGCGTGGTCGTAAGTGGGCGGTCACTGCAGGAGGCGAAAGCGATGCAAGAACTCGAAGAACCCTGATAGATTTCCTGGAACGGTACCCGTTTGAAGCTGTTGCATAGGACGAAACCGGTGGATGGTTCGATTACATTCGTAGGCTTCTGTCGAGCTTCTGAGTATAGGCGGGTGGTTGCAGGAAGTGAAAGCGATGTAAGGTCCCATATGCGCTTTTGTACAGGTTTCTCGAGTAAAATTTTGAACATACAAGGAAATCTGCGTCGGAATAAAGTGCCCTTCAAGTCGCTGCAACGCCCCGTCACCCTCAGGCTCCACTTGATTACAGTACTTAGCTTCAGTGGTCACAGTTACCACGGCAGAGGTTGACAGCGATTCATATTGCATTGAGATTGGAAGACGCATTTGGTCAATTTCAAGGAGAGATGATATGGATATGAAGGTAGATTTCAACACGGCTGGTGTTGATATATATGATTATGAACGGCCTTTGCGATTTGCGAACGACTCAGTCGTCGGAGAATCGTGAACGTGGCCAAAATAGGCAAGTTTACCGCACGGTAACCACGTGGCTCACACCTCGATCCGACCACTCCCGTTCATTGTCCAACTCCCCTCCGCTTTTCTAATCATCGCCCAAAAAACACCTATGATCCTAATGACAGAGGAGCCAGCCGATTGTTCGGAGGTGAAGATACCTCCAGTACCCCTTCCTCTACATCATCGAAAACAGCAGGAACCCTTCAGCATCCCCTAACTTACCTCCAGCACCGGTACCTCCTCCTCCAACTCGGCCCATTGCAGACATGCGCGACTTCGAAAGTCCATTAACCTCCACGTTTCGCGTCGTTGACCCGGTCCAACGCGAAATGCTCACAACGTCTATGGACACATCCGTTGGCCCCACCGACCCCGGTATTTGGTTGGAGTTTACTGTATCCCTGCTCTCCCAGGTCTCTCGAGGCCACATGTGTCCTTCGAGGGCGTCTTAGCCACGAGGAATGCTAGAGGAGAGACCGCTACGTACAAGCCTTTCGTGCGTGCCCTCCTTTTTCGCATCCATATCCAAAACTAAAGAAAATCTCTACCCAGCTTGACGTATGTCGCGAGCTGAATCATACCCAAAACAACATGCGTTTTGTGGACACACACTCTCAATCGGACCCATTCACCACACCCCTCCCAGAATTCAAGCGCCTGGGCATCGCCGGACGTCATGTTCTACCACGACGACAGCCCCCGCACCCGGATCGCCCCACCGATTTCTCCCGCTGCGACGTCCCAGGAGAGTTCAAGTACAACGAAGCCTCAGACGCCTTCTGCGACGCGGTCGACTGGGATTGTAACTACCTGTTCGAGGACTGCATCGAACTCGGCATAGACACCCGCGGCCAGACCACGATGTACACCAGCGTCGTCTTCCAGCTGCAATTTCGGAAGTTCCTCTTTTCGCTCGTCGTCTTCGAGAGACTGGCGCGACTGATTCGATGGGACCGGTCGCCACTCGCAGGCTTCGTTTGGCGCTCCGGGGTTTTGATATGCGCGTAGCGGGGTCTGGACCGGGTGCTGCTGTGGATCGCGTTGCGGTTCTGCAGCCATACCCTCACCAAAAGACAACTCGCGGCGATACTGCACCGGGTGTTCGACAGCTCAGATGCGCTGGGCGAAGAAACCCCAGCCGGTGGTGACACAAAAAATGTCATGATGGTCGATTCGAGCCTCTCCAGGCGCCTGAAAACGGAGATCCAGCCACGTCGACTTCAAGCTGTTCTAAACTCAATGTGTTACGCTCTCGCCCCGCGCTACAACGTTCAGCCTAAGCTAACGGAGGACGATCGACTGGCGGCCGAAGCCATTCACCCGGGCGACTGGGATGAGCAAGTCCAGGAGAACGAGTTGAACTGGAAGATACACTGGAGAGCGATGCGTCGGCTCGAGGACGCTACGTATCTGCGACACTCGCTGGAGGTCCGCGACAGCGCTCTGGCCTGTTATGGAATGTCCTGCGGTCACTAGTCTCGAAGAGAGAGCAGACGGTCGATGACGCTCCTTAACAGGTCATCGAGCATGGTCGGGAAGACGAGGTCGACCCACCGGATATGATGGCAGTGGACGTTGCAAAGAGGCTATGCTACATAGTCCAAATACATGATTTTATCTTCTTCGTCACTTCCGACATCATCTTTCGCGGCATTACGATCTACTGAACCATACGCCTCCTTCCATCTTTTCGGGATCAGTTCACCTCGGCGAAGGGTGGGTCATTGTTTATTCCACCTTTCACTTCCGATCCATTCTGATCTCGAATTGTGGCTCACAGGTGCCCACTGGTTGGTCATGCGGTACACGCTGACTGCAATTTACCATATGTTTCCCATCGCGCTACATGTACCGTGACTGTCCGGATATCGGAACGCAACGCTACCTCCCACCCATGGGCCTTCTACTGAGGTAGGCCAGCTCCCTGTGACATCTCTCCCTTTTCTAACGCTTTCCCAGGAAAGTTTTTCCCGGAGAAGTTGCATGGATATATAAGAGCGCCGTCTCTCCCCACACACATTTTGCGCACTCTCTTCTTCTCAGACGCTCAAAACATGTCTTCCCTGCCCTTTGTCCCGCTATACATCAACAATGAACGCCGTCCTTCCAGTACCGGCGCCACATTTCCCGTTATAAACACCTACTCCAACGCTCCTGTAACAACCTCTGCCTCCGCCTCTCCCGCCGACTGCATCGCCGCTATCGAGTCTGCCCAAGCTGCGTTTCCCGCGTGGGAAGCAACGAGTCCACTCGCACGCATGGCCGTCTTCGTACGTGCGGCCGGGATCATGGAGACTTCAACTTGGCAGGCGAAGGTGCTCGCTGCTATCGAGGAAGAGACGGCTAGCTCGTCGTATTGGGCCGGGTACAATGGAGGACGCGCGGCGATGTCGATGCACATGGCGGCCGCGATGGCGAACGAACTGAAAGGAGAAACCTTCCCAAGCACAGTTCCCGGTGGTTATGCCGTAGTCCAACGTAGAGCTCAAGGCGTTATGTATGTGTGCTCATTGATCCCTCTTGGTCACCGGGACGCGCTGACGGGAAGTGGATAGATACTCAGTTGTACCTTGGAACGGCCCCATCCCATTGACTATTCGCGGTGTGGTCATTCCCGCCATTTGTGGGAACACGGTCATCCTGCGTCCGTCAGAATTCAGCCCCAGGATCCAGTCCTTGGTCATGGATGCTATGATTGAGGTGAGTTATTGCAGTCTGCGTTTACCGTCCCCGCGCTCAATACACCACTCTTCTTTGTGTTTAGGCTGGCCTCCCACCAGGCGTAGTAAACTTCCTTCCCATGTCGGCACAAGACACGCCTACTCTGACCCCCATAATCATCGGCCATCCCTATGTGCGAACGATCACGGTATGTCTATCTCTATCATTCAACTACACACTTAGTTGAACCCGATTCCATTAGTTCACCGGCAGCGATCGTGTCGGAAAGCTGATCGCTATGGAAGCTGCGAAATATCTCAAGCCCTGCGTTCTTGAACTTGGTGGTAAAGCCCCCTCCGTTGTGCGTACCTATCCTCTCATCTCCTCCTTATAACCTGCTCAACGCTCATCACAGGTCCTGGCGGATGCCGATATTGCCCAAGCCGCCCGTGGACTTGTCTTCGGCGGAATGCTGAACTCTGGCCAGATCTGCATGTCTACCGAACGCGTTATCGTCGAGCGACCGGCGCTTGAGCCTCTCCTGGAGGCCATCAAGCAAGCCACCGAGAACCTCGCCACCGGTGACCCCGCCACGTCGCAAATCACACCCTTGTTTACGGAGACCAGTGCCGGAACCGTCGTGGAGCTTATCCGAGAGGCTCAGGAGGCGGGCGCGGAGGTTATAGTGGGCGACGTAAAGAAGGACGGTGCTCTGGTACGGCCGCATGTCGTGGTGGGGGCGAAGCGGGGGATGCGCCTATGGGAGAAAGAGAGCTTTGGACCAAGTACGTCGCTCCCCTGTATCCGGAGACTCGTCTGACTGTTCTCCTCACTCAGTTCTATCCATTGCTGTGGCGGAATCCGTCGATCATGCCGTCGAGTTGGCGAACGACAGCGAGTACACGCTGACGTCCGCGCTGTGGACTAAGGACGTCCACAAAGCGATGGATGTCGCCAGACGTATACGAGCCGGTGAGAAACCATCCACTCGACATCTTTGCAAAGCTTACCTGCGGTTTGTGCTTTAGGTTCCACGAACATCAACGGGCCCACCATACAGAGCGAGACAGGTTTAGGTATCGCGGGTCTAGGGTAGGTCCTTTTCCCTTTGCTCTCCTCACACTGAGGGCCATCTGCTTACACGTCGTCTCTAGAGGTGGAAGTGGTTATGGTCGATTTGACGTGGATCATTTCACGGACAAACGCATCCTCACATTCCACCCGCCCGAGCGCACGTACTCCGGCTTCTTGGCCTGACATCCTGTTTGTATGTCATGCATGTGTGCTAATGTGACGCTCGGTATCATATGATCCTCGTTTCAATGGGCCCGTGTTCCTGTCAGCATTCTCAAGCGAAGTCAAAACTCAATGGCAGACGACGCTGCATCACCTTCAAGATACTAAATTTGCCACTGATAGCGCTGAAGATTGCGCCCAAATAGCCCAACCTGTCACAATATAAGATGGCCTGTAGCCGTCATCATACCATCACTCCTTTTATCTCCAAATCATCTCTGGCCCATTCCTAGACCATGGCCTTTGAGGTGTCTTTCGTTCCTCTCTTTATTGACGGTCAATATCGGTCCTCCAGCACAGGCACCACGTTTTCCGTTCACAACCCCTACACCAAGCAGCGCGTCTACACCGCAGCGGCAGCGTCGTCTGCCGATTGCGTGGCTGCCATCGAGGCCGCTCAACGTGCGCAACCTGCCTGGGAAGCTTTGGGTCCGCAAGTCCGTGCCGCCATGCTTACGCGTGTCGGCACCGTCTTTGAAAGTGAGGCCTGGCAGGCCCGGCTGAAGGACGCGCAGCTCGCCGAGACGGCTAGCCCGTGGGTGATGCAGGAGTACAACGCGGGGAGCGCGGCGGCGATCCTGCGGAACGCGGCGGGAATGGCGAACGAGCTCAAGGGGGAGACGTTTCCGAGCACCATACCCGGCGGACAAGTTGTCGTCCAGAGGAGGGCACAGGGCGTCATGTAGGTCATGGTCTCGTTTTTATGCTACGGCTCACTCACACAAGAACCCGTTGTGCAGATATTCCGTCGTGCCATGGAATGTGCCCGTACCCGTGACCTTGCGCCCTGTGACTATCCCTATCATTTGTGGCAACACCGTGGTTCTTCGCCCGTCTGAATACGGTCCTCGCGCGGTGGCTGTTATAGTAGATGCTTTTCATGAAGTACGGCTTCTATCGTATCTTATTTCTGGACCGCTGACCGAACTTTTCTCCCTAAATGTAGGCGGGTATCCCCCCTGGCGTGATCAACTTCGTCCCAATGTCGACTGAAGATACACCCAAGCTCACTTCAGAAATAATCAGCCACCCGTTCGTGCGAGCCATCAACGTGAGTTGCGCCTACCGCTTCTGTCTTTTCAGACTTCCTCTCCTCACTATACATTCAGTTCACAGGCAGCGATCGTGTCGGTCGACTCATCGCCATTGAAGCCGCTAAACATCTCAAGCCTTGTATCCTGGAGCTCGGCGGGAAAGCCCCTGCAATCGTACGTTCACTCGCATCCCAAATAGGCCAGTACACTCACTCTGAACCTGTAGGTTCTCGCCGACGCCGACATCCCCACCGCCGGGCGCGGCATCGTCTTCGGTGGCTTTCTCAACTCAGGCCAAGGTTGCATGTGCACCGAACGGGTCATCGTCATGCGCCCCGCCCTTCCCGCCCTGCTAGCTGCAATGGAGGACCTATCAGCCTCGTTGGTTGTCGGCGACCCATCTGCTCCTGAAACGGCCCTTTCGTCGCTCTTCACCGACGCAGGGGCGGAGAATATCCTGGGACTCATCCGTGAGGCGAAAGATGCAGGCGCGGAGATACTACTGGGTGATCTACAGCGCGACGGCTCGCTCGTGAAACCGCACATTGTGGTGGGCGTGAAGAAGGGCATGCGACTCTGGGAGCGGGAGACGTTTGGACCAGGCGAGGCGGCTGCCCTCAGTTTTCTTTTTCGTCGGCTGTAGGCTGAACGCTTTCATTTTCGACAGTGCTAGCGGTGACGGTCGCGGACACAGTCCAAGAGGCGATCGAGCTGGCGATCGACTCGGAATATTCGCTCGTGTCCTCGCTTTGGACGCGGGATGTCCACGCCGCGATGGAGGTCGCCACGCAGATCCGTGCAGGCTAGTCCCACCCGATTGCATGCTCCAAGCCGCCTTGGACGCATTCTGACTGCAATGCAGGCTCGGTCAACGTCAACGGCAACACTGTCCACTTCGAAGCAGGACGCGACATTGCAGGGCTCGGGTATGTCTTACCTTATCTGCACAACCCCGGAGCATGCTAACCCTGGCACGATTATAGAGGTGGTAGCGGCTACGGGAGGTTCGACGTGGAGCACTTTACGGACAAGCGTATCCTCACTATCCACCCCCGAGAGCGGACCTACCCTGGGGTTTTCTGACGTATTCAACGTCGCAGTTCCGTGCCCCTGTTGTATAATTATGGACCTTCTCCGCGCGGGTTATGTTCAGACTAAATCTGCATGTCTCCATCTAGGGGACCACGGCATCATGTTACATAGAGCGCATGACTAGCCAGGGGAAGCTGCCTCAGGAGGCCAAAATATTACGATAGAGTACACGACGTCTGTAACGTATCGCAGAATTTAAACAAACCAGATGTGTATCGCACATAAACGCTCCTTGCGTAGCACTCACAACCCCTCATCGTACAGCTTCCTGGCAAGCGCGACGTAAAACCGCTCCAGATCCTCGTCCTTCTCGAGGTCGCTCTTCCTCTTCCGCGCTTTCGGGGGC
>MU282491.1:1005-16028 GCA_022385825.1 Amylostereum chailletii
GCTCTACCAGAACAGATACTTGAGTGGTCATCAAAAATGGAGCAAGCACTTACACACCGAGAAAAAGATCGCAAAAAAATGGACATTTTTGAGCTTGATTTGAACAAAGGTAAATGACAGGATTTAAATATCACTTGGGGATTTGGCTAATCAAAAGAGTAGCCCCAGGTCACAAAGAGCTACAATTGACATTGACACAACAGCAAACCGAGCTTGGAGGTGGAGACCGCGTATCTTGGCTAGCAGATGGTATAAAGATCCGTGCCTTACAGTATGTATCATCCATTGTGATCTATCTTCTTGAGGTGCTTAGAAAGTGTTTTAGGCTAGCCATACAGGCTGACGTTCGCCGACCGGAAGGCTCCGATCTCAAGTTAGAGGAGCGTCGGTCAAAACTACATGCCATGATTCGCAAATTCAATCGTCGGGCAGCATCTCATGTTCAAATAGGGCCAGCCATTATCCAAAGCAGCACATGTATCCCATCTCTTGATATCATCGGAGAATTTGACTTAGATCCTCCAACCCAACCAAATCGATCGAAATCAACATCACCTGAATGTCTTCCTCTCCATCTTCCATCTTCTATGTCATCTGCATGGCAATCAACACAAACAGAAGTTGCGCAGCAAGAATTACAGCTCTGGGTAGATGTCTTGAATGACACTATCGGAGGAATCCGATCATCAATTGCAAAAATGTCCTTTCAATATATTCAAAACATCCGGGCAGCAGACTCTCAAAAGCAGACCACTCGATCATTTGATGCTCTTAATGCATCAAAGAAAGCATTGCGCCACCAAGTACAGATATATTCTGATGGTCGACTGGCTCTAGAGCACCTCAGTGCACCAGATGATGTGATGCAGAAATACCGACGACTATCACACGAGGATCTTGCCATTAGCACCGCAATCATCGATCCAAGCAATCCACATACCATACGAGACAAGCTCTCATGGATTTAGAGAACCGAAGTTGATCATCCAGGAAAGGAAGAAAATCCGGTGTGGCGAGATGAATGTAAGTTTCACAATTTATATATTGAGACAACTTTCTGACCGCTGATATATAGACTTGCGTGTCAACTGGCTTCGAGCAAAGACAAATATGTCACAAACAGAAGAACAAATTGTCATATGCAAAACAGAGATAGAAAACACCCTTCGATTCCACACTCATCATATGGTGGTGTGGAGAGATGCAAGAGATGTTGCATTTGGTGAAGATCATCCAGGCCAGGCATGCTATGCTGCAAGACAAGTTGCAGTTTGGAAAAAACTCCATAAAGCAGCGAATGCTGTTTTTTCGCAATATGGTATATCTGAAGTGTAGTGATAGTGTATACATGAAATTGTTCATAAGTTAGAGGAGCTAAGGCTTCAACAATATTGCTCTAACTTATATATCAGACTTCTGACAATGGTTAGGGAGACATCCGACAACGTCTGGGAGTTCCAATAATGTTTCGGAGTGTTCCGATACCATTTGGGAGACTTTCATTTCTATGTGCCACAACACACTCCGTTAACAGTATCCATACATGGAGAAGGCCATCTAAGCTTTGTTTCTGCAAAGATCAAAATACAGAGATATACGTCACTTATCGGGTTATTTTGTGGAGACTACAAAACATCTCATTCGGCAATAGAACTCTCTTGAGATACAGAAATACAAGGTCCATGTGAAGAGTAAATTGGAGGGACATCATGGCCATAATCTAGTTGTTAACATCACTCAAATTTACATATGAGGAGGGTTCCGACACATTCCGGGGAGACTTACATGTGTACCCCAATAGACTGCAACAATCTAACAGCAATGAGATTCTCACTGGCTTGGAAGGAAGATTAACACTCAGGTAATACTCCTTTCAGATGCAGAGAATGCCGTCTATATGATCTAGCAGCCAACCAGGCCAAACTAAAAGCGATGTTCCAAACTAAATTAAACGAATGTATGGGCCCAAATCTTGTATTCCTACTCATCCGTCAAACCAGCACGAGAGCGCAAATAACTAACCGTGTCGACTACCTGAGCAATTGCATCCACCATGAACAACCAAGATACATGAGCTAGCTGCGGCCCAGCTTCCAACATTGCCTGAACCTGCATCACATCTAGCCAAATGGACTCTATCTCATCAGCAACCCAAACAGTTTGCAAAGTTGGAGGATGGTAGGGAAGCAAGGTCGGAGATGGGGGAGGAGCAATGATGATGTGCTCTAAAGAAATATCAGATTAAGTACGGAAATAATAGCGCTAGTACTCACCAATGCTCATTGAATCCACTTCATCCTCCTGCTCATCCTCCTCCTCCCAAGCTCGTGAAAGGTGACCAGACACGTCATCGAGGTAGACTTCGGCGTCCAACTCGACCGTAGATGAAGCACCATCAGTGGCAGAGGTGGAGTATGTCAAGCTACGCGATATCGCGGATAAATCGTGTGCGGAGGAGGAGCAAGATATAGCGGATAGATTAGACGGCGACGGCGAGGATGTCTCAGACACCGCCGCCAAGTCATCCTCCATAAAAGAGTCGACTTCCCACCACAGGGTTTCCGTAGGTTCTAAGACACAAATTACTCAGTGAGATAAAATTAGTATGCAGCCTAGGACTGACTTACCTGAGGGAGACATTGTCCTGCACGACACAACTAAAGGAGCGGGGTGGAAAGAAAACACGCGACTACTTCAGAAGGGACACCTTTATTGCCTAAAAATGGAAGCATGGGTGTTGGGCATCAATCAGGCTAGACCTTCAGGGCAGATCTCACACCGACTGCGGTTCTTGGCTTCAATTAGGCTAATCAATGTACCTTTCTATGCACATATAGGGATTTATATAGATATGCTATATCACATGTTTGATGCCGGCTAAGGTGGAACATCTTCCATCAATCTTGCGCCAAGTCGCTGGATTCTGCTATGTAAATAATCTGGCACAGACACTATGGTATATAGCAATTTATCACTGTCTTGATATATAGAGATATCAGCATCTGAGAAGCAGACTTTGTTCTAGATATTACAGTAAAAAGCGGACCTCTCCGATGACATCTGGGTTTACCCCAAATGCAAGATCTGCTGCTCTAACTCTAAGATTTGACTGTTGAGATAGGATAAAATACCAGTTTCAACCTGACTGAGGTCTGAATATGCAATATCTGCTCCAGATTGACTGTCATTGTGGGCTAAACTGTCTTCGGAACTATCACCAAGCAAGTTTCTGGTTGCAATGCTAGAGGGCTTCAAGTTCGTTGCTAATACAGCCTGATGCAGTCTTGAGACTCTCTCCCGTGCAATAATAGCGGAAAGTTCTTCGAGATATAAATCTGCGCTTGGTCAGACATTGCAAGATATGTGGATATCTTATCACAGACCAATATCTTTCCACCATTGATTAGGTCCAAGCTGTCCATTCCATCCACGATTTTGGTGGTGAACTCGCAATACTTGCAAAGGATAAGTGCATGCATTGCCCAGGTAAGATGTTGCAGAAGCTATTTTTGGTGCTTGAAGTAAGACAACTGGAACTTGCGAACAGCGATGTGTCTGGATATTGAATGCTAAGAGGTTTGCTGCCCATTCTGGTTCCATCACTAATAGAGCATGTTTCTAGACATATAATGAGTAACAGGTAAGATATGAGCACATATTAGATATCCATCGATGCACAGCTTCTTCAACGCACTTGCTAAACCATTCTAATTTTGGGATGCCGGGGCCATAGACGGTCTGCAATGCCATGGTAATGAGTCGCTGTTCAGCTTGACAAAATGCAGATGACATGGAGCATTCATCAGAGTTAAGATCAGTCATCGGCCTGGTCCAGTATTCTGTTTGCTTGAACATGAGTGTGTTTATAGAGCCAATTACACAAATGTGGCTATTTATAAAGCAGATTTGTCAGCAGAAGGGTTCATTCCTACTACATGTGATGATATTACAATTGTTCAAGTCTACGGAGAGAGGCTAACAGATCCTCGGTTTGCATAGTAAGGTGATCATGTAATCGGGTCTCTAAGTTTTGCAAGTCCAACGAAGAACTTGGTGCGAAACAATCATCCTTTTCAATGACAAGCAGAAGAAATCAACAAGGATCTTACAGCGCAGAATAGCAACTCACGTAAAGCCCACTGTTAACACCTGGGTTTTTGTTTGGCAGATCGATGTTATCCCAAAGATCTATAGGTTAGTTAGAATGTGATACAGAAAGAGATGTTATGAAGAGATAACTAACTAGGGTCTGTCCACCAGATATTCTGTCCAATGTCACCTATCCAGCTGATGGCTTGAGGCCTTGCATGCTTCCGAAGACCACGAAGGGATCGTAAACGTGCCCTCTCAACAATATTTTCCTTGGTCAAACAGTGTGCCATAAACACCATGTTTGGCCAAAGAAGTTCATGCTGCTTCAGCTCATTTCGAATGATTACGATAGTATCCGCCTAAGGGAAATTGTTGTCATCCTATACAGTCAACGCACAACTTATGAACGAACCACTTCTGACCGGTACTTCATCCACCATTCGGGTATTGGAACATCTTCGGTTGCAGACATGAAGTCACAGATGGCAAGTAAGCGGGCCTCCCGTTGACATAGGGTATCCGATAGTGGAAACTGAACCCAGTCAGCTGAATGAGCAACACCGTTGAGCCTACGCGACATGGTATGTGGTAGTATAGGTTCAATATCTATCAATGACCATGGCCAGAAAATGCACAAATAATATTACATAATCTCATGACTATGGCGGACGCATCCGACATTCGAAGCTACTGTACTTTTTCGACCAAGTGTTCATAACAAATAACACCGGATTTCTGGGGACCCCGCTAATGATTAATGAGCTCCGATTAGAAATCGAGGTTCATCGGCGAGCGCTAATTCCAAAATTTCTGAAAAGAAATGAACATTTCGTTGAAAAACTACAGCAATGCCATGCAAAGGGATCTGCACAGTTGTTTGATACATAAACCATTTCACACTAAATAGCATTACAAGATCGCTAATACCTTATCCACTGTAGAAATTGAAGATTTCATGTATCAAGAGCGGTTAGTGAAATGAAGCGGCCAAATATGAAGCACCTACAAATGAAGCTTATGTTGATCCAGTGTCTTTTGACTTTGGTTTCTTTCTTGATCGTGTTTTAGTTAGAGGAGGAGCATACTGGTGATCGGGAGGGAGCGGAGCCCTCCGCTCTTTTCGCTGTCCTCTACGGATAGCCAATGGAAGATCAACAGAAAGATCATTGATAATTTCTGATACTGGTGGTGCTGTCGTAGACATTGCTGAAGGCTTGTCCTGTTGTACAGGTGTAGATGATTTGACACCCGACATATTTTGTTCATGATTGTCTTGTGTGCTATCGGCAAAATGGACATGTGCAGAAGTGGAGGAGATGCTAGAGGAAATAATATCTGAGTCGCTATATGATGCAGAGTATAGCAGCTTTGGCCGCTGTTGCAAGGGTTGGATATTGGTGTGTAACAGACCACTTTGTCCAGCGTGAGCGTTCTCCATATTTTGCAAAGCATCAATAGAAGAAAAATGTTCACGCTGCTGCGACGTCATAGAGATTGAAGGTTTCTGCACCATACGGGGCTTTGGCTTTGCAGACCCTGTGTTTATACTGTCAATGTTAGAGAATTGTATCACTAGTAGTGTCAATACCTAAATTACTCGGTTTATGATGTGTATCATCCTTTTTCTGGACAACAGCTTTTGATTTGCCTATACTATTAGTCAGTGCGCTAGTACTATTTGATAGCACTAGTCCAAACCTTTTGCACTAGATTGTAATGCCAATTTAACAATCTCCTCGTGGTCTGTGTACAAATTTATTAGTTTTCGACACCTGACATATACAAATCTCTCACCGATGGCGGAAGGCCCCACCACACTAGGAAGTTGTAAAGTACCAGGGCCTGGTCGTCCTGTGCGATGTGGCATCCGCCGTGTTGGAGGAGGATGCAAGCCAATGTCTAACGGTGCAGTGTGATTTTCCATGCGATATCTTTCCACCTCGAGCTCGGCGGCAGCACATAGATCATAGACAGATTCGGACCACCACCATTCATTTGTGTCGTGCTCCGATGGATTCCCAATAACCAAGTTTCGAATGTAATCAAGATTTAACCCATCTTCAGGAAGATTGTCAATTTGATTGCGAGGAGTTTCTGTAGACAAAGATCTCCAGACACTAAAGTCATGCTCGTACAAAGCAAGGAGGACAAGCGCTGCTTCGGCCCGCTCTCTTCCTGCCCATGAGCCGTCTTCTTTTTCCCATATGACCTTTCTTGGTTGATGTTTTGCGATCGAAGATCGCAATGTAGACATAGAATCTTCATACTTGTGAGCCTCCATAGCGAGCCAGCACTTTTCCCATGTCCAAAGGGAACTTTGGGAAACATTAATTGGAAGGGGATAATCACTTGATTGTGTCTATACAATCTATTAGCAGAGTGATGATGAACAGGAGAAAAATGTACTGGGATGTTAAAGACAGCATCTACTACTTCATGGAAAATGTGAAGCTGACATAGAGACTTCAACCATTTTACACGTAGCGGTGGGTTGCGAGATGGAACCCGTGCAGGAGGCATTCCTGGCCAAGCATCATGAATAGGTCGTATATCCCAGATGGTCAACTTTTGCTCCTCCTCCTCAGAATCCTCTCTAGCGAGATGCATCCCCTTCTTGGCAATAGCATAGATGGGATCATCGGAGCCATCCGCGATCTCTCGCATAGGACTTGTCACGGCAACTGGTTCCATTGAAGAGTCATGTACCATTGAGATACGAGATGGAGGAGGTGAGGATGAGGATGAGGACCTGTTATCAAGAAAGAGAGCCGGAGTTGGTGGAGGGACTTTGGCAGGTTTATGAAGTTTTTTTGACTTGGGAAGGCGACTAGCCAATGGATGATCTGAATCGGAGGTGTCCAATGCTTGCTGATGGATTGCATGAGACGTCTTTTTCTTCCTTGTTTTTTTCACTTTGCGGACCGGCTTCTTCCTGTTAGAAAGATCTTCAGAATCGGAGGAGTCCGACGTGTCGGCATCTAATTGTACATTAGGTTCCCAGCTCCGATCAGTTATCTTCGTTGCAGCTTTCCGCTCAGTGCCATCCTGGATAAAATCAAACCAAAATGCATGAGAGAACTTCAGAATGTTCTGCTCAAAGTATTCCAGCAGAGCGTTGACTTCTTCCCGATTATATTGGCCTGGGTCCCCTAGTCCAGGTCGTATCCAGGTAGGAGGCATCCGATCTGCAGGATAAAAGGATGTTGGTACGCTGTTCACAAGGCCCCAAGGGATAGCACCAGATCCATCTTTTCCTAGATCTGTAAAAGAGTCATGAAGTATCAACTAATCCATATGGAGAAAGTAGGTCGTACTCCATTCCATAGTGAAGAATGCCCGCCAAAATGCACGCTTTGATTTTAGAATAGGTTTCTCGATCGTCCATCCAGTGGGCAATTGTGCAACACCATCTTTCACCAAGATTACTGGCTTCACTGCGTTCTCCTTCCCAAGCTTTGTAAATTGTCTTGATTGGGCCGCACCGGGTTGCCCTTGTAAACCTTCAAAATATGAGTGAGTTGTGTTTTTACTACAGCTATTCAACTCACCACGAGTGATTGTTCCCCATTTATTTAACATGGGTCCGAGTCGCCGCTGCTTCAAGTCAGGAAAATACTCTGTGAACAACTTGGGTGCGTATCCTAGAAATTTTCCATGCTCTATGCTATCCACACATAATGAGGGTTAAACACATCATGAATGATACAAAACTCACATATCGATCTCAAAGCCACCGCCTGGGGATGGTATCCATGCAAATGATATGATAGGCACACGGCAAAGTTTATGAGCTGCCTCTGCGAAAGACAATGCCCACCCTGACAGCTTTTTTTTGGCCAACCTTAAGAGAAATGTTTGTGAGGAGGTCTTTTCTGAGCAGATGAATTTCTAAACACACTTTTCACGGACATCATTTGGTACTTCGCCATGGTTGTACTCCTCCAGTGTTCTCTCCACTTCTTTCCGTTGGCCTTGTGTTAGGTTAGATGTGATATGCTTGACAGAAGTCTGGTAAACTTTGATGATTGGATTCTTGTATTTTGCACGTTCATCTTTGGTCATGCTCTCGACACGGCGAACAGCGTCTTCCTCGATCTCCTCCTTGTAAAGCTTTTGCACAATATCGTGGAAGTGGAATTTTGTCGCGAACTTAACCCACTCCCGCTCCCGTTGCACGCGCCCATGTTCGAACAGCCACCATTTAACAACCTTGCAGATTATTAGTTCAAGTGATAATACAGCAGTGACAATGGAGATACCGTGCACCGCTCCCAGAATAGACGTTGAGCTTTCCGTGTTGGAAGATACATTGGATCGTAGTTTGTGCCATGGTGAACAGTGGACCAGAACAGACCTATATGTTCTCGCCACCAGCGTAGCCGTTTATTGTACGGCAAATCTCGAAACTCTCCCAGAAATTCATTGGCCCAGTCCTCCTCCATCTCCTGTATTGAGTCATCTTCAACAGGCCCCTCCAGCGTATCCTCGACATATTGCGAGTCGTCAGAGTCTTCATTGAGTGGCAACTTCTTTGGTGGCATGGGAGCAACAGTTGAAAATGTAAAGAAGAGAGAGGAAGGTTGTCGTGGAAGTCTTTAAAAGTCAAGTATATGGACGTGGAAGACAAATATTGCCATAATAATCCGCAACATTCTTAAGAAGTCCCAACGTGACCTCTTGATGACAAATCATGTGTTGGAGGTCTCCATCATTAAGTAGCACAAAGTGTGTAGCACATGCAAATTCCTACATTGGGAACAGAACTGTGGTTCACACGACTGCAGTAGAACATGAAGACAAGAACAGTTTAGAACGATATATTCCTAAACAATTGCAAAACTACCGTCTTCCCCTCACAAACAATGACCTGAGGCGTTCATTCATATCCCGTTGATGATATACAGCAGAGTGCAGAACCTGCCGCTGCTCTTTCGCCGCCTCCAGTTGATCCAAAAGTTCTGTCAACCGTTCCGAAAGTGAATCAACAATCTTCGACATGTTGTTCATTTGCTCTTCGACATCTTCAGAACCCCGTTTTGCTTCAAGCAAAATCGAATCATAGAGGGTCCCAGCCAGATCCTCAACAGGATTGATGTATTCTTGCCCACCGGCTGAGGTACTATCTGCTATAAAGTGAAGCAATAAACATCAATGTCGGAAGAGGTACATACCATCTAAAGTATGTGGAAAGAGTCCGGAAGAATGACCAATGTTCGATGTAGTATCACTGTAGTGAGAAGGTCAGAAGACAATGAATAGATTGAATATGAAACATACGGAGCCAATTGCCGTAGTTCATCCAGAGTGGGTGAAGTTGGTTGTGGCAAAAGCTGATAGGGCGGATTTCCTGCACGAAGAAGTTGACGATACACTAGCTTTGTTGTGCGAGGGGTTTCCTTTGTTGATTGCGAGCACACAGTCCCACTATTGGTGCAGTGAATACACATTCTCCTATGTGACGCAATGTTCCAGCACCCCACGCCCAGGCAGGCGCACGAGGAACAGGACATCTGATTGGCAGTAAGGAAGTCACCACTTTGACATCAAAAGGCACATCGGCGCACCTCATTCGGCCACCGATCTGGATCGGAGGGGTCTGCAAATGCTAGGAGCATGTTCGAGGAGGGTACCGCTGACTTGTGTAAAACGGTTCCGCTAGTGGATGTCCCTAACGTCAGGGCAGAAAGAGCGGAGATAGCCGCGCTCGTAGGGATCAGAGCGGAGGCGGCTACCGACATTGAGCAAGTGGCGGAGGCCGCCACTGACATTGACCGAGTAGCGGAGGTTGCTGCTGACATTGACCGAGTAGTGGGGGTAGCCGACGCGCGTGTAGCGGAACGACCCGCCAACGTTGCAAAAGATGCGGTATCACCCGCCAGCTTTGACTGAGAAGTGGAGGGGTCCGCCGGAATCGCAAATGGAGCGGGACCCACCACTCGTCCATCTGGTGCCGTTACACGCAATATAACACGCTTGCCTGTGCGACGGTTCTGTGCGGTGGGAACGTTTACGCCCTGTGATGCAGACAGGAGCCGCGAATCCTCGGCCATCTTGTGCGGATCGTCGTCCGGTTGGAACTCACTGCCACTGTCTTCGCTGATGGAAATGGATATCTCGTCAGTGTTAGACGTCGGCGCGGTGTTCTCAAGCCAGTCTATGTCCTCGACTTCAGGTACGACGTATCACGGATCCTTCCGTAGCTCGCTCCAGAACTCTGTAGAGTTCATAGATGTAGCTAGCGGGGGGAGGAGCGATGTAAAAAACACGTACCCAAAGTCTCGTCCTGTTTTTCCCAAAGGAGTGGCCCCCACCTCCGTTCCTTGGGTATTTGATCCTTCACAACAATCTTGCTTGCTTCTTCGATCCGCTTTGCTCCTGAGAACAACCGTGCGATCGCATGGAAAGCAAGGATACTTGCGGGGTACGTGTCGAGCGGTGGTGTCCTAGCAAGTGCCTTTGATATGTAGATGTCGATAAACGCTCTCTGTATGTGGTGCCCATGAAGCTGTCAGAAGAGAAATGTGAGGATTAGAGAGGCCACACACCAATTCCTTATTGAATCTCGACCACTACACCTTGCCTGGCAACGGTAGGCCCGGAGTCTTGGAACGTAACAAGACCACGGCACCAAAAAGACGAGCTTCGCGGACGACAAACTCCTCGCCGAACGTGTCACGGTCTGCTTCGTTGACCGCAACGGACATGGTATGATGTGAGGTTGATGTGAGGAGGAGGAACTCAACCGTGAAATTGTGAACGCACATGATTATGTAATCATGCTCGCTGCGGCGGAACCCTCCGCTATTGATTGGATTCAAGCCTGCAAAAGGTACAGCATTATTTCTTCGATGCACAAAGTCCTTCTTCAACAGAGGAATTCAATCTACGTAGTTTACTGTCTAATTACAACACTCGTGCCCCCCCATAATGCACCCCTCCACGCATGCACCCAATCACCCTCTCCATTCACCTGTCGCTCTCCAACCACTTCACGAAATACTCGATGTCCCGCCAATGCGGCACATACTCTGTGAAGCCCGCAACCCACTCCCCGAGCAGCCTCCGCACGTCCGCATCCTCCCAGAACACGAGCTTCTCCTTGGCCCTGCCCGGCTGTAGCTGCTTCAGCACTGGCTGCGCCGCGATGGGATGTATTCGGACATGGCCGCACGCTGCCCAGCAGTGTTGAGCATGAGCACCTCGTTAACCCTGCGCTGCGGACATAAGCGTCAGTTGGGACGGTTGCAGAGAGAGGAGCCGAGAGCGGCGAGTGGCTCACCCTTGAAGGCGCCGGGTCTCGTTCTCCGTGTTCTGAAGCCGTGTCTGCAGCTGCTGCCCCGTCATCTCAAGGAACTTGATGTGGGTCGTCGCTTGGTCAAGGAGCGAGACATTGCTCGATTTCTGGTTCAACCCCGGGAGGACGTCCTTGAGACGGCGGTAACTGTCCCGAAGCTCGTCACGCCTCCTCTGCTCCGACTCGACACGCTGATGGCGGATCTCCTTGCGGCGACTGAGGGCCCTAGGGAACGGATCAGCAGAAAAGAGAAAAGAGAAGGGTCGATGAAAAGGTGTGTACATACACCTCATTGGAGCCGCCGCTGGGGATCGGCACAGAATCGTCATCGTCGTCCGAAAATTCCTCCTGCTTGGCCGCGCGCCGCTTGCGGGCCATGGCACTACGGGTGACACGTGGGGACATGGCGATGGGGTTGTAGCGGTGGGAGCGGGGAATGGCAGCAAGTGAGGGCGAGTGGGGACCAGAGCCACAGCGGGTTCCGCCCGATTGCATGCTGTCCGAAGACATGTCGCCAGCGCTGGGGAAGTTGGGGCGGATGCCGCTGTTCATGGGAGGAGTGTGGGGGCGGGCTGGGCTGGGCGTGTATGAAGGACCGGAGAAGGTGTACTCGGTTGTGGGGTTGACGAGATTGAGCCCAGTGACGCTGAGGCAGGGGGATGACACTAAAAGGAGAGGACGATGTGAGAGGCGGAGGGAATAAACGGAGGTGGAAATAGATACGTACAGGGCATGCTCATGCTGCAGGGTTCGGATGCATACTGGAGGTAGTCCATGCGGTGGAAGGCAAAGGTGCCGTTCGCGTCCATGAACTTGGGGAAGTTGGGGTGGTCGAGGACATGCTGGAGTGGGCCTTCCATTGGAGATGCCGTGTCGCAGGTGGTGAAGGGCGAGAGAGGGAGAGGGGGGTGTGCTACCTTCATCTCTACATCGGTGTGTGTGCGTCGTTTGCCCTTAGTCTTGGTCTTGGTCTTGGCTAGCGGTCTCGTGAGCCCACGAGCAAGCACCAATCGGCGCGCTGGCCACGCTTCGTGCTCCTCACCGTCTTCAATGTCAACCCCACTCGAAGGTCGTCCAGAGTGCAAGAGATGAGAAGTACCATCCGCGCACATGAACGCGCTCATGTAGGGGTCGTTATCCAAATGTGGAGGTTGGTGCATAGAGGGAGAGCAGAAAGGAAAGGAGACGGGTGCCAGGCGAGGAGCTGGGGAACGAGAGAACAGGTTCTTGTCTTGGACTGCAGTGCGCAGTTTGAGAGTTGAGGGTACACAGGGACAGGTGTAAATGGGTCCAGTTGGGGAGCGTTCGGGAGACGTGGGGATGTGGAGTCAGTGGTTGCTCAAGAAGTTCACACTGCCCAAGGGGTTCGTGCGGCAATGGAGTTCAAAGAGGGACTTACGCGTATGGAAAATGTAGACAAGATTATATAATCAGACATGGTCGCGGAGGCCTCCGCCGGTGTATGGAATTGGATTTGTATATGTTTTTCTTCACAACAGCAACAACAACGAGATGGCAGAAGTTCAATTAGGGAAATCGAATTAAACCACATATATCTAAAATATTCAAGATCTGTTGGGTTTCGGGTTGCTGCAGCACCCGCTGCACGAAAGTCCAAAATTGGTGAATTTACATCCCTTTCCGACCCAGTTGATCCCTAGTGTGCAGCTACTGCATCCGTTGAGCCCGTCCTTCAGCTGAATAGACCAATTCTTTGAGTCTTCCCCAGTTCCACTCTCGCCATGCCTCGAATTTGGAAACATCCTCTACATCCACATGCCGCGAAGGGACGTCGTGGGGAGAATGGAGGTTTTGGGTGTCGGGGGTAGAAGCGGAAAGGATAGAGAGTGCTGTTGCGGCATTGAGTAGCTCGGGGTCCTTGGGCGAAAAGTCTGCTTCATCAAAAGTGGTGATTGTTTCATCCGGATGAAGGTCGGTTGATGGGGTACTGTTGGAAGAACACAAAGGGGATGGAATTGAAAACTGAAATGTGCACGTATACCGTTTGCTCAGAATACTGCTGTATACAAGACAGAAGACACACGCACCATTTCTCTTCCAAATCGAATCGCTGCTACCTTTGCTTCAGAGCGTTCCAAGCATCGCTGTCGGTGCTTCTTCCAGTGGGCAGTAGCGTAGGATGACCTGAAGGATAGCTTGACCCTCGATTTGCAGCGGCGGCATTCAATCCACAGGGGGCCAAGAACATTAGCGAGAGGGTCTGACTGCAATTTCTTCTTGCGCTCGAGCTCCATGAGAACACGCTGTGATGGCGGCTCTGGGCTTTTTCCGCATTAGAGTTTGGAAAGATAAAAAAACACTTACATACCTAACACATTGCGGACAGGTCTGATCTTCTGCGTGAAAAGACCAGTCACTGCGAAGAGGCGGTTAGCCACGTCAAGTTCTCAAAGGCTGGGACAAAGCGGGAAGTGCACCTCAGGTTTTCTTCACGAACTTCATAAGGAACCTATAGGATGTTCAAAGTTAAGACGTCTTGTATGATGCATTCGGGATTGAGATGTTACTGGGTGTTTTGGGAAGCTTCTTCAATGGGGAACAAGGAAAGAGAATATTCAACGTGTTGGAGAAATATATGAAGTTGATTTTGCTCACCGGTGATTAGTTGTATGCTCTCTGTGGGAAGGCATGGTGGTTGGGATATGAACGGTGGGTGCATCATTGTGGGCAGCGACGTCTGGGAAGAATGATCGCCGGCAATTTCCACCAAACAACGCAGTGCACGCGCTTTTCTTTTCATATATGGGACCGCGCTGATCCACACAATCTGTCTGCAAGAAGCAAAAAACAAGACTTAATTCTAAAAATTGTAATTTACATCGAAGGCGCTACGGTCCCATCAAGAATGCACGGCACCGGTTTACCGGTGCCCCCTCATCCTAGGTTCGCGTCTTCTTTCCCTTCGCAGGTTGAGGGGCGAGCACGGGCATTTGTGCGAAGATATGATCAATCTTCTCCCGCAGCGGCACTATTGCGAGGTCGATTTGTTGGCGCATTTTTGCCTCAAACACGGCGAGCTCTTGATGTGTGACGACAGCCGTCGGGAGGGATTGTACCCTTGCATTGATGCGTGATAGGATCTCGTTTTGAGCAGTGAGCCTCCCATCAACACTCGCCGCAAGAACATCTTTTCCACCTAAGAGTGCGAAAAGGCGGTCTTCGAGGCGATGAAGATCGGACTGCGTGATGACGGAGTGTGTTACTGGCAAAGTCTCTGCAAGATAGCTTTTAGTATTATGGGAAAACAGGACCTGAAGAAACATACCGGGCGACGGGCTTCGAACCCTTGGACGTTTCGACGTGTCACATAACAATTCATCGGCAGAGGCGTCCACTTGATGCAAACTCGTGTCGACCTTCCGTTTGCGGGAGGAACCGACAGCGGAAGAGTGGTGCTGCGATATTGCAGACAAACCAATGACGGGGGATGGTGCAGGCAAGAACAGCGGCGAAGGCGAGACCTCCGCAGTTGGATTGGGGGTATCCAGTGTAGTTTCCGTCGTGCACGGGTTGGACAACCACGTATCGGATGCATCCGAGGGACTGCCCGTAGTAGCCTTGTCCGCAGCAAAGTGGTCGACACAGGGAATGGGTTTGGGTGAGGGGGTCGTTGGTG
>MU282492.1:1616-19266 GCA_022385825.1 Amylostereum chailletii
GGGATCGGGAGTGCTAGCGGCGGAACCGGTAGAGATACTAGAAGCCATGATGGTGCCAACGAGTCCTGGGGTGGGGGTGGGAGGAAGCAACAGGCTGCGCTTGTTATACATCCTCAGGATACTTATGTTGAAGTTGGACGTTGAAGCTTGAAGCGCAATGGAGAACATTGTCGCCCAAATACGGCAGCCCGCTCGGCTAGGGCCGCTAGGCTCGGCTCCGCACCAATGATGTCAGTTCCTGCTATCCACCAGCTTCAACCAGAACATTTCTGGCACATACTTATGTACTAAGCAAATTCGACGATTGGGAAGAGCGATGCGGCTAGAGAGTGTAGACAACATCCACGTGGACCTCTTCACCGCAAACCGGCTCGATGACAGCCCGAAACGGAGTGGCCTCGACCGCGTCGGTTGATACCTGGACTGCGGTCAGACAGAGAGACAGAGGTGGTAGCCGTGTGTAAGTTGAAAAATGAGTACATACATGATTTGCAATATATAGAAAACAAAGTGGTGTACTAAAGCAAACCCCCACTATAAATCGACGGGTAAACAAAGTTCTTCCCTCAACGCCTTATGGACCTCCTCGGCTCCCTTGGCTTTGTAGAACTCCTTGACTTTGGCCCAAAATTCTTCGTAGACCGCTTCTGTTGATAGTTCGGCGTCTGCCGGGCTAGGATAATGGTCCGGGTCTCGTTTGTGGTTACGTTTGGCACGACCGCGCGCAATATCCGCTTCATGAAGCATCTCGCAAAGAGAGGCTGCAAGGGGCCACTCAGACTCCCAACCGGCCAACGGGGCATAGTCATCCCAATCCATGCACATGCCCCTTTTCGCGTGTCGGGCCGCGCCCAAATTGCCCGTCCAGGGCACGAGCTGAGGATGGCTCCTGATCACGTTCTTCTCGTCGCATTGAAGATGAGTCCATGGCAGAACCCAGATATCGCCTTCCAGCTCGTGGCGATATAAACGCGTAAGCAGGCCCGCCCAGGAATCGGCATGGCAGACGTCAATTCCCCGGAAGGACAGCGTGCCCGTGCGCTCGATGCCATCGTGACATGAAAGCCCTATGGTTGGCGCAAGGCCCCAGTCATTCAGCATCCCGTAATAGACCCCGTCAACGGCACGCGCGGCGACATTGTCAAGGTTGGGATCATTGGGTGCGTATCGATCCCTCCCGGCGTTTGAGACTTCGGCGCAGCTGCAACAACAAAGTTAGTACATTTCGGAGAGCGATAATGACACAAATACTGGCTATGCCTTGATGCAATTGATGACCTCCTTCAGGTGACGGATTGGGAGAACACCTTTCAGACACTTGTCGAGAAGGAGATCATTGTCAATGGTGAGGCCGTCCGGAACGCGCAGGGAGAACATGTGGCTCAGAAGTCTGTTAAAATTGCAGAAGTTTGAATGCTCGAGATCGACCGCTAGCCACGCTTGAAGGTCATCCTGGCTAAAAGAGTATAAGTACATCCGTCAGCACGCGCAAATGGAGGAGTGGCTGGCTACGGACTTCAGTTTGGTATCAGTGGCACTTTCGAGATATGAGGCAGTATCACGAGAGTGGGGGGACAGTCTGAAAGCCGGCAGAGTTATGGGCGTTGTGGGCTGTACAGTGGCAGTCGTAGCCTGGGGATTGGGAGAGCTCGCGGCGGAGCCGGTAGAAGTACTAGAAGCCATGGTGAACAGCGTGCCAAGGGAGGAAGCAAGAGGCTGCGGTTGTTATACATCCTCAGGATAAGTTGAGGCGCAACCGCAAAGCGCGTCTGGGAACGAGCATTGTCGCCCGAATGAGGCAGCCGGCGCTCAGTTCCGCATCAACGAATGACGTCAGTCTCTGCTATCCACCAGCTTTCAACTAGATCAGACTCCTTGGATCAGACATTTCCCTTATGTCCTTACTACTCTAACTGTAAGTAAATCCCACAGTTATGTACTAAAGAGATTCTAGGATTGGCACTCGTTGAAGAAATCGTTCTCCAAGGCCGGACGTACAAAGTTCGAGTCACTGATCCGCCGTGATGTGAGCAGAGCTTGGATGAAAACTCAGGCTCAAGGTCAAGTTCAAGCGCTCAAGCGCTCAAGCGCTCCAGCTCAAGAGCAATGGGTTAGACAGTGTAGACTGCCAATAACTTTATCAGCCTATTCCGCGCAAATTGGCTGGATGGCAGCCCAGATGACTGTATTGTTTGGTCGACACCTGGACTTAGGTTAAACGTTAATCAGTGGAACAGAGGTTGTAGATCGTGCAAGTCGCAAGGTGCACGTGTATCAGCAGTAACGAACACATAACGCGCAATAGATGGAAAACTTTGTACGGAGGCAGACCGATTATGCATCGACCGGTAAACAGAGCTCCCTCCTCAACACCCTATAACAATCCAGGTCTTCCTCATCTGCGTAGAATTGCTTGACTACGGCCCAAAATTCATCGTAAACCTCTCCCGTGGTTTTTTCGACGTCTGCTAGTTTGGGACAACGGTCGGGACGTCGCCAGTGTGCAAGTTCGATCTCAGCGCGTGCCGCAGCTGCGCGATGGAGCATGTGGCAAAGGGCGAACGCGAGGTCCCACTCAGACTTTCAACACGCATACGGAACGAGCTCATGCCACTTCCAGTACATGGCTATTTTCGCGTTTGAAGCCGCCTCGAGAGCGCCCGTCCAGGAAAGGAGCTTAGGATGGCTCTTGATCAGGTTCTTCTCGTCGCATTGAAGATGAGTCCACGGGAGAACCCAGATCTCGCCTTCCAGCTCGTGGCGATATGGGCTTGTGATTAAGCCCGTCCAGAAATCGGTATGGCAGGGATCAATTTCCGTGAAGGACAGCGTGCCCGTGCGCTCGATGTCATCGCGCCATGAAAGCCCTATGATCGGTGGCATCTCGTAATGCACCCCGCCGACAACCCACACGGCGACATTGTCCGGCTTGTGGTCGTTGGGTGCGTATCGGTCTCTTTTGTTTGCAGCTTCGGCGCAGCTTTAACAAAGCCAGAACACTTGGAAGGGCGGACGGAGAGGATATTAATAATACTCACCGTCTCTTGATGCAATTTGTGATCACCTCCAGGTGACGGATTGGGAGAACACCTTTGAGACACTTGTCGAGAGGGAGATCATGGTCAATCACGATGCCGTCCGGAGCGGGAAAGGAGAGGATGTATTCGAGGACACCAGCGAGATTGCAGGATTTTTGGTGTTCGAGGTCAACTGCTATCCACGCTTGAAAGTCATCCTGGCTGAAAGAGTATAAGTATATCCGTTAGTACGCGCAAATGGAGGAGTTACTGGTTACGGACTTTAGTTTGTTGGTGTCAATGCCACTTCCGAGATGTGAGGCAGTATCACGAGAGTTGGAGGACAAATTGAAATCTGGCTCGGGCGTGATGGTCTTTGAGAGCGTTGTGGGCTGTACGGCGGCGGTCGGAGCCTCAGGCTGGGGATTGGGAGAGCTAGTGACGGAACCGTTAGAAGTACTAGAAGAAGCCATAGTGAACAGCGCGCCAACAGGTATTGGGGTGAGCTTTGTGCTTATAAAAACGGGGAACTGTTGTGGGGAAGATAGTGGGAGGCAGCTGTTGTTATACATCCTCGAGACAAATTGAACTTGAAGCGCAAACAGGCGCAAACGCAAAGCGCGACTGAGAACAAGCATTGTTGTCCAAATAAGGCAGCCAGCGCGGTCCCTCATCAACGATGACGTCAGAAAGATAAATCAGCCTCTGCTAGACTTCGCCTATACCAGAACGACTGTCTTCTGGTTAGGTCAGCAACGGGAGACTAGACTTCGCCGACCTCTTCCGCGCAAACTGGCTCGATGACAGCCCGAAACGGAGTGCCTCGACCGCGTCGGTTGACACCTGGACTGGGTTCAGACAGAGGGGCAGAGGTTGTAGCCGTGTGTGAGTTGAAAGTAAATGAGTACATGATGTGCAATATATAGAAAACAATGTGGTGTACTAAAGCAAACCCCCACTATAGATCGACTGGTAAACAAAGTTCCTCCCTCAACACCTTATAGGCCTCCTCGGCTCGCCTGACTTTGTAAAACCGCTTGACTTTGGCCCAAAATTGTTCGTAGACCGCTTCTGTTGACAGTTCGGTGTCTTCCAGGCTAGGATAATGGTCCGGGTCTTCCTTGTGGTAACGTCTGACAAGATTGCGCGCATGATGCGCGTCATAGTGCATCTCGCAAAGAGAGTATGCAAGGGGCCACTCAGACTCCCAACCAGCCAACGGAGCATAGTCGTCCCACTTGGAATGCATGGCTATTTTCGCATCTCGAGCGGCCGCGAGAGCGCCCGTCCAAGACCAGAGCGCGGTGTCTTCGGTGATGCACGGGCCTCCGACCTACACACACCACACAACGGGGAGACCATTTTTCGAGATCATCGCTTGAGTATGCATTGTCTTCCACCTTGGCATAGGACGAAAAAACGGACGGAAAGGGACGCACGATTTCGGCCGCGCGGCGGGACTTCTCGCGCGCGACGTCCTGTGTGCTGCCTTGGATCTCGGGCACTGCGAACGGCAGTCATGAGTGGGGCAATGGAAAGGGAGAGAGAAAAGAGGAGACTTGCGGTCGATGTCGCGCGATTCGAGCGCGAGGGGGTGGCCCTGGGCGAGGATGGCGCGGACCTCTTTGAGCTTGTTGGCGTTGCCGGTCACGAAGACTGGTGTTGGATGCCAGGTGATCAATGGGGGCTTTCGAGAGGGAGGGGTTGGGGGCTTACCGAGGGGCTGTGCGGACATCGTTTTTGACGCGTGAAGTGAGGGTCGATGAACAAGGGAAGTAGTAGGAAACTCGAGTCAGGTTGACGAGAAGTTGGCGCCGGACGCGGACGCGGTCATGTGACGTTACTGGGACGCGCTTCAAGCTTCAAGACTGAGTACTGAAGTAGTATACCTACTGCACACCAAGGAACGAGAGGCACACGAACATACCTCTGAGAGGGTAGAACACTATTTTATGTGCACTCAATCCGAAAAAAATAATCCACATTCATGAGCAACCCATAAATATAGTGCTTAGGTCCTGGTTGGGTCCTGGTGCGTTGGCGAGGCCCCTTGCAGCCGTCTTTCAGTATATACCCGCAGACCCTCCAAGCCCATCACAATTCCCCGTGGTGGCAATTTTACGATGCGGGATCTTATTTATCTCGGTCCACGGACGCGGGCGAACGTGGGATCGCGCGGTAGGCTCACTAGAGTCACTGCATACCCCGCACTTAGCCAGAGCATAGAAACGAGGGAACAAATCGAGACTGCTTGGACAAACCTGAACACGAAGACCGATCCGCTGTGGTCCGAGAGCGCGCGATACATGCGCGTCGCGCAGATGCTTCTGTTAAACATATACGTGTTTTGCGTGAGCTTGGTGGTCCTCTGGCACTGATTTTGAGACTTTAGTAGGTCACAGTGCTCACATGGATGCTTCTTCTCGATGAAGTTTTTGGGGAAGGTCAGAGCTCTGGGACGCACGGAGGAGAAGAGAAGGACCCACGTGAGATCGGTTGCGCGATCTGGTGCCAAAAAGTGTCAGCCAATTCGGTGGACGAGGGTGCGGGGAAGGCAGGTACGCACCACGTTCATCGGGCCTATCCCAATGAACGCATTGTCATAATGATACAAAACATCAGCAACATGCGCTGGGACAGAAACGGGGAAACTCGCTGTTGAGGTCGAGGACGACAAGGACCTAAATTTAAAGGTTGATTAAAGAGCGCAGGCATCGGGCGTCACGGTTTGAAAGAGATTGCGCACCAACATCGGGACCGTGGATAACGCGACGACGCTGATCCACACGATATCCTAGCAACGCGCGTGAGCACGACGCGCCCTCAGGCGAGGAAGGGCCAAAGAAAATGCGTGTAAACACCTGCTGCAGCAACACCCGATAGAGCCCGTGACGGCGAACGAGTCCGGGCTTGCGAAGCAGACCGACGAGCAGTAAGAGCAAGAGGGAGGTGTCGGACGCGAGCAGGGCCGGCACGTTCACGATGAAGGTCCTTCCGGACACGAGGACGCACCCACGGCCAAGCGCATTCCACTCCGCGAAGACCAAAGATACCTCTGCAGCGCTCTTTTGAGAGACAGATCTATGCATTGTGAGCGAAGACGCACCTCGGAAGTTCAGCGCGGCGCTTGCCAGCCATACGAGGATGGAAAGACAGGAAATCAGCCTTTGCTTTTCCCAGACTGCGATTCTGCGTGAGGATACTGAGATGAGACTGTTTGCGCCGATGAGGTGGGATAAGGGTGTGCGCACATGCGCAAAACGATCAGGAACGAGGAGAGCGTCGTGGCCGTGTAGCTGAACACCTGCATGTCGGGCGTGTCAGCGATCATGGTGTAGACCTTCGAGGGGCCAATGGTGTGCAGTACAAATCCAAGGGTGGAAAGAGCCTGTCGAACTCAGGATTCAGCGGCGATATCCCGTCGCTCGGAACGAATTCACCACTCTGACCTTGCACAACGACGCGGTCCTGTTGCTCGACAGCGCCACGAAAGACGCGTAAGCGAGGACGTTCGCAACGCGGCATAGGAGATGAACCTATGAACCGTGAACACGCTTAGCAGTACTGGACACGCCGGAAGGCAGGAGGGGCGGGATTCCGGCGCACCCATATCGTCCACCGGTATTCGCGCTTTCCGGCGAACACGCCCCATTCGTAGGACGCCGTGCTCACGAGTTCCCATCTGGCGATGAGGGGGGCGGCGTGAGCGACGAAGCGGGCAGAGGAAGGGCCGACGGCGAGACGTGCATGACGATTCCCGCAACCGCGTCGGTGATGTGGATGAGCCCAACTGGTCCCCGCCGTGAATAAGTAAGGAAGTAACGCGAAGCGAGACGGCGCGAGGGTGGCTGCATACTTTCGTCATTGAGCACAGTCATGGCGCTCGACCAGTCGGGCATGGTGTTTCTCGAGGGTAAGTAGGACAAACCTGTGGGGTCGCTGGGGGCGACGAAGATCGGACATCGCCTCGTTAAATAGGCTATAGCCCACTGGGGACGTTCTCCTTGTATACGCGTTCCACTGGCATCACATCGATACGGTGCCATCGCCATGGTTGGCCACGGCGGGGTCGGCGGTGCTGAGTCTCCTGATACAATTCCTTTGTCAGTTTCGGCCGTCGTCAACGCTCCCGCGCGCAGAGCGAGACGGTCAATCAGCCGAGGTCGCGCCGTTTTTGAGCGCACGTCGAATCATCCTAGAACGTCGCCTGATGCCCTCGTACGTCCTAGTTGCGTCTCTGTCCACTGGAGTCGGTTCGTGGCTCACTGCACGTACTAGAAAACTTGCCTCGACCCCGTCACGGTCGACCACGAGGCTCCGATGCATCGACAGTGACAGATGGTATACGTCAAGCGTATTTACGTGGGTGCTTGTGCCATGGTTGCCAGATGCTCCCAATAACGCCGAGGAGCCTAGGAATCATGCACTGGACGTGGACCACTTACCAGAGGTCTGCATGCAGTTGTTTGACTCGTTTGGTGGTAAACCTGACGGTGGCCTGTTTTGCGAACCGTTTCAACAACGTCGTGGTAAGTCTGGATTGATTTACTTGAGCACGGAGCTTGGGCGGCGACGAGCTTGATATAGGACCTGTTGTAGTTGAAGACAGAGCACGTCTAAGGGCGGTGGCCGCTTGAGCGGGCTTAGTACCCCGATTTTCATGGTGGTTTGCGCTTGTGTAGTAATACGAGCCATGGTCGGTCTGTGACAGAAATGTCACCCGTCCTTATCTGCCCTCGCCGCTTCTTCAGTTGTGACACGACAATAACAGAAGTGAGCTCCCCATAAATGGCTGGAAAGTTCGTTCGTGAAAGCAGTAGTAGAACATTATAGCATACATCGGCACGGAGTATATGAAGTGCCGTGTTTTCCGTGATGTGCGGCGAGCCCTGAGTAGATCGAAATGAAGCAATGAGCAACCATGCACGCGAGCAATATCCACGCGGGTTTGAAGCGGCATCTTCAGTTTGGGCCGATGAACTGGTACAGGATACGCCTGACCAGCCCCGAGAGATGTTCAGGGTCGTTCTGAAAGTTCAGCGGTCAGCAGCTGGCTCCAAGGCCACGATAGACGGGGCCCACCTGATACGTGCTCTGCGCCGACCACGAAAGAAGAAAGATCAGGACGCAAGCCACAGGAAGGGCGCGCATATACGCACCATCACCATGCCCATTCCGATCGCCGTCAGCTAAAACAATCATTGTTCAGCCCAACGCACCAGACCCCATAAGACCAGATAAACGAACCAAAGCCTCGCCATACTGCCCCGTCCTGAACACAAGCCCTTTGCCCCTCGCCATGACCCACGCGCTCTCCAAGCCCTTGGGCAAAACGTACATCGCGAGCTCCGGACGACGGTGTTTGGCCTCGAGGAAGAGCGACAGGCCCGAGAGCATCCCGCCAAGCCAGTACGAGGGCTTCGAGATGAGGAGAGCGATGAGCCAGGCCGGAGGCTTGAAGGCCGTCTTGCCCGAGGAGAGGACGCGGTAGAGGTTGCCCTTACCGCAGAAGTACGCTGTTCACCCCAGGGGGCGTAAATCAGCCGGTGCGCCGTGGTAAATCAGAGAACGAGAAACGCACATTGGTAGATCGCGACGAACAGCCCGAGGAAGGCCGAGCTCCGCGCCGTGCCCCACGCCGTGCGCAGGAGCATCCGCGCCGGCTGCTCGAAGAACTTCTTGCGTTTGAACAGCAGGGCCGGGATGAGGTGCAGCGCGCCGTAGATCGGGAACATCCAGCGCGAGACGGCGAGGAAGCGGTCGAAGGGCGTCGCGAGGCAGCTCTCCACGCTCGGGTGGGTCGCGACGCAGTCCATGAACGGGAAGCCCCATATGGGCGGGTTGGCCGAGGCGAGCGTGCGCTTGACGACGAGGTCGGTGGCGTTGCGCGGGGCCAGGTCCTGTGGGGAATCATCGTGAGCGGGGGATAACCGGTATTGGACGAAGAGGCGGGGGTTGGTGGACTGACCGGCATGTCGAGGATCTTGTCGAGGTCTTGGAACTGGAACCGGCCGGTTCGGACGAGGTCGCGGTTCATGGCGACGGCCTCCCTTGGGAGGTGGGACGCGGTGTGGATCCTGTGGGTGATCAGGATGGGCGACGAGGATGGTGGCAGACGCTGCGCACCAACTGACGTATGACCGCGGAAGAGTTTCCGGGCTTAAGAGCCATGCGTACATGATTTGCGCGCACCTGAACCGCAGGTTAGACGAACGCGACAGATGGCACGCTGAGCGTAAACGACGTACGCGAGCGAGAAGACAATGACATCGCCATTGGGAACGTGCAGTCCGTGATTCCGTGAGTAGGCGTTATAGGATCCTTGGAGTCCACTGGGTGTATCCTAAGCCCAAGTCCTCGGGGTTGACGCTGAGCACTCACCGAACGAAGAGCTGTTGCGAGATAACTGCCTGCCTCCCTGGCTTCTCGAACAGAATGGCAACGCCCCCCGCGACCGCGCCCGCGACGACCGAATGCCACCGCCGTGTCTTCTTTCGCATCCATAGTTGGTGTGCCTGCGCGTTGATAGACAGTCGTCCGCTCCTCGCGCGCTCAGAGGTGGTAGGGGTGGGGAGGGTGAGGTGTTCTTGAACAGGAGAGAGCTCTTCCGAGGAGGGGGAGTCTTCGATGACAGATGAGGAGTTGGAGTTGGTTGAGAAGAGGTGGGATAGGAGTTGCTGGAGACGGAGATGGATGGGGACGTGCGCGGGGAATACGATCGGGAACGCGTTGAGGAGGGTGCGGTAGACGGATACAAAGCATCCTGGGTCGGAAATGACGGTGAGAGAGGTTCAACGGCGAAAGCGGGACGCACGCACCGAGCATCGCTCCAAAGCGGAACGAGTCCTCTCCGAATAGAGCGCGCAAAACAAACGCATGCCGTTCTCTCCTACGCACAGGTCAGTACGCGCACCTCAGACGGCGTCGTGAGGGAACTGACCTTGGTATGCTTCGGATGCGCACGAGGAGAAGGACGAGGTTCACGCCGGATCGCAGCGTGAAAGCTATGGATCCCGCTCCTGCACACCCGGCGTTAGATCGCGTCCCAAGGCGAGCACGGCAAAGGTGAAGGGGCACGCACTGAATCCTCCCCGCACACCGTGCTCGGCGCACTCCCAAAGATCGGAGACCTCCACCGCGGGTTCTCCGCGGTCTCTCCAGACCATCCTTCGCGCCTCGCGGAGATGCTCGTCATAATTGGCGAGAACGACGAGGTTTTCGAAGGAGGCTATGGCGCGCCGGGGTGCGTATTTGAGATAGGATGGCGTTCTGCTCAGAGAGGGACGCGGATCTTCTGGGGGAGCCATGGGGAACGGTCGAGAGGGAGGGGCCTCGCTGGAGGTAATTGAGAGAACATGCTTGAGCGCTGGCTGCAGGCGAGACCGCCGGGGTGAAGTATCACGCGCCTCTTTTCCCCCAACCATTTCGTTCTTCCCCACTCCTTCGCCACACGCGAGTTCTGCTTTCGCTCTGCTCTAGCCTCTCTACGCCCTCACTGGCAGCCTCTCGACGGTCCGAAAGTCACATCTAACTGGGCAGCAGTCTCTCTGTTAAACTTGTCCAGCGCACCTGACCGCGAAGCACCACCATTTAGCTTTTCGTCGCATTCAAACTCTAAACACTCGGGCCAGCCTGAGACGAAAATACTGGGTTATTCTTCGGAAAACACTCAAGGGTGCGTGCCTTCCATGCGACGCCGTGAATGAATGCCGAGGTGGATTTAGGGGGCTCGTGGCGCTGCCTTGTCATCCGCTCTGGATCGTACAAGACACTCATGTGCAGGTTTCGGAGTATCTGAATCCCCTGGCTGGCATCGAGGCGGCAAGGCGCGGTTCTTCTGGCGTTTTCGGCCTCCTCTGCGTCGTATGGGTCGTGGCGAATAAGGATGAACATAGTGTCAGGTGGGTGAGGGTCGCATGTTCACCGTGTCCCTGCGGTGCTCATCGCCGTGATTATCACTAGGTCTAGCTGGATCATGGTGTCGAAAGCGTCCAACGCAGAAGCTGAAGATGCAACGAAACAAGACATGCTCTTTGCGATTGTAGCTGGCATCGAAGCTCCCGTCTTGGTCGTCGGCAGGTGCTCACGCTCGGAACGCTCTTGTCGTCTATTTTTTTGGCATCCCCGGATTTTCGGCCCCACAACCTGGTGGGCTCACGGCTCACCACTGCTGCCAAGCAGGTCGGGACATCCTTGCCAGAACAACCCGGAACTCGTGCTATATTATTCGGACTGATCACACTGATGTTTCCGCCGAGGAAGGTTTGCTATCCGCTTCGGACTTGCCCTCGCAGGACCATGCATCCATTATGGCCCTTGTGTAGCTGCTTACCAAAGATTATGGACTACAAAGAAGACCCTACCGGTATTTCTTCGGCGTCCACCACACCGTCTTCCCAACATCCTCCCCGCGTTCTATTTACATCCGGCTGCATCTCGGTCAACGATAGATCACCAGTGCAGACGCCAAGAGAATTCACGCACCAGGCTGAAAACCCGCACCGAAAACACATTCCACTCGCAAACTCATTGCAGGTCAAGCCCACGACATGGCATTTCGCGCGCGAGTATAAAACAACCTGCCCCTCGAGGCCCATTTTGCAACAATCGGCTTACTGCACTGCGCCACGTTCGACATGTTCCCTCTCACTGCCCTTCTGTCTTTCTCTCTCCTCGCTGTCACGGTCTACGGCCAACAGGCCGGCACGCTGCAGACAGAGACTCACCCCAAGATCAACGTTCAGAAATGCACCGGGCGCAACAGCTGCACCTCGACGGCGGGCTCAGTCGTCCTCGACTCCAACTGGCGCTGGCTCCATCAGACCGGTAGCAGCACCAACTGCTACACCGGCAACACCTGGGACAAATCGATATGCCCTGACGCGACGACGTGCGCGAGCAACTGTGCGCTCGATGGCGCGGATTATCAGGGTATGCCTTCCTTCCCTCCCCAGGTACGTTTGTGGTCGCTGACCGCCGTATATGCGCATGCATAGGCACCTACGGCATCCAGGCCACTGGCGACTCGCTTTCATTGACGTTCGTCACCCAAGGCCCCTACTCGACCAACGTCGGCTCGCGCGTCTACCTCATGGCCGACGACTCCCACTACCAGAAGTTCAACCTGAAGAACCAAGAGTTCTCCTTCGACGTCGACATGTCCGCCCTCCCATGCGGGCTCAACGGCGCGCTCTACTTCGTCGAGATGGACGCCGATGGCGGCGCGAGCAAGTACTCATCGAACAAGGCTGGAGCCAAGTACGGCACGGGCTACTGCGATTCCCAATGCCCGCACGATATCAAGTTCATCAACGGCCAGGTACACCAGCACGTTCCGTCCACGTCCTGCCTGCCCTTCGCTGATCCTTCCACCGCCCCCAGGCGAACGTCAACAGCTGGCAACCATCGCCCAACGACACCAACGCCGGCACAGGCCAGTACGGATCCTGCTGCTCCGAGATGGACATCTGGGAGGCGAACTCAATGGCCGCCGCGTACACGCCCCACGTCTGCACCACCCAGGGTCAAACGCGCTGCTCGGGCAACGACTGTGGCGACGACGACAACCGGTACGGGGGCGTCTGCGACAAGGACGGGTGCGACTTCAACTCCTTCCGCATGGGCAACAAGAACTTCCTCGGCCCGGGCATGACCGTCGACACCAAGTCCAAGTTCACCGTGGTCACCCAGTTCCTAACCTCGGACAACACCACCGCCGGCGACCTCGTCGAGATCCGGCGCGTGTACGTGCAGAACGGGAAGGTCATCCCGAACTCCAAGACGAACGTCCCCGGCATGGCCGCCTTCGACTCGGTCACGGACGCGTTCTGCAACGCGCAGAAGACCGCGTTCGGCGACACCAACTCGTTCGAGAGCCGCGGCGGCCTCCGCGCGATGGGCCAGTCTTTCGACCGCGGCATGGTGCTCGTCATGTCGCTCTGGGACGACCACGCGGTCAACATGCTCTGGCTCGACAGCGACTACCCTCTCACCAAGAGCGCGAGCGCGCCCGGCGTCGCGCGCGGAACGTGCGCGACCACCTCTGGCAAGCCGACCGACGTCGAGTCGCAGAGCGCCAGCGCGAAGGTGACGTACTCGAACATCAAGTACGGCCCCATCGGCTCGACGTACGCGTCTTGAAGCTTGAAGCTCGAAGGCGCACCTATTCCTGCAATTCGCGTTTTTGGTGAGGTGCGCCGAGCTTTCCCGTGTGCTTGCTACCGTCGATGAACGCTTGGCCTCGCCAGGCTTTTCCCGCGTTACGTTCGAACGCATGTGCCCTATGTGAGTGTGCCTTCCCTCTCGCCTGGGCCCTACCGTAATGCTCATTCGCGTGTTTTTGTTCCATAGGTACGATTCGGAAGTGGTCGTAGGATCCTTGTTCGGCTTGACCCTTCTCGGGCCTCGCGTTTTATCAGCTGTAACCCAGTTGTGTCTTCTCCTTCGCCCTGATTTCATGAATTGAAGCAACCTGCAAGCATGTGTCGCTTCCCAGCCCCTTGTGCGCCTCTGCTGATGCTTGTTCGGAGTTCGCGATGTGAGAGCGGTTGTCAGAAACGATTCCGTCGATAGTGGCTTGGGAATATCATCGAGGAGCGTGAGCGTGATGTGATTGACGGCTGTGCAGCGACAATTGGTGCGAGCCTTCTTCACCCCATCGTCGACCTGCTGAACGATTTAGGTTTCCACCGGCAGTCCGCGCGAGACCTGGGCCGGGTTTGCCACATGCGCCTATGTACATAGTAGTACTCGACGGCCCCATTGCGCAAATCACTCCGCATTTCCCCATGCAAATAGCTAGACTTCATATCCGAGGACGGGAAGCGACAGTTCGCGGCTTGCGTACACCTGCCCGTGCTTCGTCGCTCTTCGTCCATGTGTGCGCCCGTCCCCTTCTGTTCGGCTTGAGGCGTGCGCTATTGAGTCAGCGCCTTTGCATAGCTCTGGGCCCGGACCAGATCTTCGGCCACGTTCTCGAAATACGAGGATAAGGGGAGATCGTGACGCCGTGCTCGGCCGTGCTGGAGAGTTGGGCACGACGGCCGTTGTTCTCACTGCGTGTGCGGGCAGTACTGAGCCACTGCCCGTATCTAGGACAAGGCGTCTCGAACCTTGAGCTCAAGTTACAGTCCCAAGCTCCAAATAGAGCATGCGCAGGGACTCAACGAACACACCGCCAAGTTCCAAGTGTAGACCCCATGATCAGTGTTCCGGTTCCCATCCCGCGCGGCGAGCTCTGATACGATCCGAGACGCCCGTTTGGCTGGCTATGTTATCTCCTCTTCCCTCCCCTTTGTGCTTCGTCCGTTCTCAATGGGCATCTCTCTACCGCAGGTCCGGCTCCGCGGAGTCAAGGGGGAGCTTTTTTCTACTCCCATGAGATCGGAACACTGTTTTCCGTGTACGTCCGCCGTCCTATTCAACCGTCATCAATAGAAGACGATTGGGATGTCTCACGCGTAACCAGCGGGCAAGTGGCGTGGGCTGACCCGCTGACTATATAAGTGTCTGCTGCTCCTTCGCTGTTGGAGACACCCCATGCTTGGGCGGAATCCCCTCTCCCTTTCGTCCCATCCCTCGGTGAAGACTTGGAGGTGTCCCCCCAGCGCAACTTCTGGAGAGAGGATAGTCCTGTCACGCGCACGCGATGTTCCGCGATCTGTCACCTGAATGTGCTGCGCTGGTCTCGGCGTGGGTGGTGGGACCATTGTACGGTCAGTCCGTTCCGATTTCTCAATCCCGCGTCGTCTGAGCCGCGGGCTGCGATCTCGGTTTGCGCCCCTCGTCATTTGCAGGTATCAAGTGAGTTGTGTCAAGCTGACAATCATGGCCGTCAAGTTGGACTGACCGCTATCTTCACTGCAGCATCTCTCTGGCGCTTCTATGTAGTTATATGCTGTTTCGAAGAGGAATGAAGGGGCCCAACTGGTACGTTCCGTCACGGCCGCTTTGATTCGAAGCTCGTCATAGTACTTAATCGTTGTATTGTGGCACAGTATCATATTCGCCGTAGTGCTCCTTCAGGCCGCGGTGTCCACCGGCCATGTCGTCGTTCTGGTTGTAAGGATGGTCCGCGAATTTGTATCCGTAGCTTCGACGCCCGGGGAAACCCTCGCATATCTTCAAAATGACGCTCTCCCGGAGCACGTTGCACAGGAAGCTTTTTACCTTCTCAATGTGCGTTTATCTGCGTTGTCGTCGCCGTGCAGTATCCGAAAAACTCACGCACATTGTGTTGGATGTAGAGCCAGATCGGGGATTGGTTTCTGGTGAGTGGATGCTCGTTTGGCATTCGGCATGCGTTCCTGATGTTCCGCATGATCGTGAAAGGTGTGGCGGGTTTACGTGGTCTGGAACAGGAATATACGTCTCTGCGCTCCCTTTGTGCGTACTCCTCAGCGACGTAACCGACATCGGAACTGACGCGCACACAGGTTGTATTGAATATCGCTCTCTTCGGTATGGACGTTTCATTCGCGGAACAAGTACGTGCTCACACGAATCGCAGTATGCGGCTGTATTGGCTTGGTTAGCTTGAGCCATCTTGGGCCCACCGATACTGTCTTCGTCGACGGCACCAGCTTGTGGTTTCTGGTGTCGGTCATTCTCTCCCTCGCTGTCCAGTGCAGTGGGACTTTCCTCATCGCATGGCGAGCGTGGTCGACTCCGACGATAGTCAGGCAAACGAATACGACCCGATGTGACCTCGTGTGGATCTTGTGTGCGCTCGTCGATTCCGGCTTCCTATACATGTCCACCACGTTCTTCGTCCTGGCATTCGTGTCGCGTCAGCTAAACGCGGGGGCTGTCTTGTCTGCGATGCTGGGTCAGATCAGCGTAAGTGCCGCGTTCATCATCTATAGCAAACTTTACTGACGCATTGTCTCCAGGCCACGGTCCCGCTGACGATCGTGATACGTGAGTGCTGGAAGGCATCTCGTGCGGAAAGTCGGCTTTCAGGCTCGCAATGTACATTGGTGGTGGATAACTCGGCAGAACAGCGGAGAAGCCGCCCGAACGGGTTCGTGGCGGCGGAGGACAGGACTGTGCTCATGAACCTCATGAGACGGGACATGCATCCCAAGTCAGATTTCCTTGTAAGCCACCTTTGTGTTCTTCAGTATCACGATCCTTGCCTGATTACGAGGCTGCAGGAATCGGCGAAAAAGAAGGCATTTTCTGTATATCCTTCCGGGCAGTCTTTTTGACTACACTATCCAATATTCGACACGGACATGTCTGTTTTGTATTTTTTGTGCCAACTCGCCAAGCGTTTTTTGGTAACACCATACCCGCGTGTCGACATCTGGGACGTAAGACAACCTTGAGCCCGGTAGAAGTAAGGAGTCCAGCCTGATTGGGGGCCTCTACCACAGTTCACGTTCACGTTCAACGATACGTCCGTTGCTTTTGCTGGGGTATACTCAGTCGGTGTTCCGCGGTCTGCCGATGTTTATGAATTCTGCAAGAGGAGGTCAATATCATTGTCAAGTGAAATGCTTTTACTTGGTGGAGGCTTGGTGGAGGCGATCCGCGGACCGCGAGCTACCGCGAGTCGACCCTCACCAGCACCTGTCATGACTCATCGATCATCGGGTGTTATGCCAACGGACTTCGCCGCGGCGAGGGCTCATCACGATTCAGTTGAACGCCAGTGAACGTCACCGATATCTTTACACGCCTTCAACAGTTTTGAGACTCTGCACGTACCCAAGCTTTCCTCATGGCATAGGGGGGCCTTTATCTAAATCAATTCGAGACAAGCTTGGTATTTATCTTTTGATATCTATCACACTGCGGCTGATGGCCTTTCATGTCTGCCAGCAATTGGATCCGATCATCCTTGGCCTGCATCTTCAAACCTGTACGCGAAAATCAAACAGGATGTCGCCCCTTTCTCTCGAAGAAAGTCAACTCCAAATCCATACACTATATGTAACTCAAGAACCCGACTCAGGACCGGCCTCGTGTCGCGGGCGCACCACCTTTCTCACATCTACCTCTTCTTTCCTCTTCACATTTCCTTCACATTTAACGACTTTCTCTCTTCTTTAACGTCTTCAACTGGTCGTCTGCGATTGTGCTGTCAACACTTGGTTAGCCTTTGCTCAAGTCCGGCGCTGCCATGTTTCACGATATCTCGGATGTTCTGGCTGTGTTGGTGTCTTCGTGGATCGTGGGCCCATTCTACGGTGCGTAGCTATTTTTTCCTCTGTTGCGACCCGTGCTGACCTACGTGGCTGCTGCTGGGGAAGGTATCAAGTTAGTAGCTGTTTCACACTCCCCATAGCGTTGTTGCTGATGACTCGTATTTTTCTCAAGCCTCGTCCTGGCATCGTTGACCCTGTACATGCTCAGTCGGAGGGGAATTAAACAGGGCTCAAATAGGTGTGTCTCATGCTGCTCGACCCACCGCTTCCAAAGATTCACGGATACGTTCGTCCCAGAATCCTGGCTATCATAGTCGTCATCCAGCTGCTTATCTGCACTGGCCATACCATTACTCTTTTGGTACAACTAATACGAGGCTTCGCCACTCCTTCGGGCATAACTTACCTGGAAAATCTGGCGGTCCCCGAACGTATAGCGCAGGAAGCCCTGTACTTAATCAACGTGAGTGCTGCCTTGCCATC
>MU282493.1:0-16456 GCA_022385825.1 Amylostereum chailletii
TTGATGTGTCGGGGAGAGCGTCGTAGTGGGGAGATGAGAACGGCCAGCGTTACGGTTCGACATGATATGTAAGTAGTAGAGACCAGACTGGAGTGAATGAGCGGTAAGGATTGGGGCTCGGGTGCGGGATAGGGAAATTACCTCGGTGACGAGTGTGTTCTCCTTTAGGAGGGGGGACAAAGGCTATTGACTGGAGGTACAGTCTTTAATGCATACTGAGGAGACGAGCAGGGAATGGCAAGTGTTGGCCTATTCCACCATGGGTCTGTGAGCGTAGGTGAGCGTGTCTGATGGGCGATCAGGAACATAACAACGCACCAGCGGCACCGAGGACGACGGCTTCGGGCATGTTTAGACAGGTCGGAGAGGGTGAGAGGGACTTCGTGTTTTGTGGTGGTGATGGTTGGAAGAGAAGGCCGTTGAAGCTGTCGAGCCTGAGTCAGTCCCGTAGTTGTTCTTGACTTCAACCTGCTGCCACCTTCGTTCTCGCCACCGGCGAACCTGACTTGCGAGCGCCGAGAACAACGTCCAACTCACCCCATCATCAAAGAATTGATTTTATCTATAAGTGTAATGCGGTGAACAGTCCATCCGACCACGGTCCGTCTCAATTCTGTTCTGACCGACGGGCCTCTGTGCGTGTATTGCACTATTCCCGAGGCTCGTTGAATCACCACGCGTCGGACGATCCCCTCCCTTCCCCTCCTTCCTTTCGAGCCGATCCCAGATGTGCCCCACTTACCGTCCGCATTCAATGGCCAGTTTTTTCACCCAACCCCCAGACCTCTCGGCCAGTCTAACCTCATGAAGGAGAACCGCGAGGATTTGGAGAAACGCACGCTCGTAGGTCTAACGTCGCAAGCTATGAAATCCCTCGCGGACCTCTGGATAAACCTGAGATTCTGAAGTCGAGGAGCTTCAGTAGGCCAGCGATTCCGTAGCTTTGGTCAGAGGTGTCCTTCTCAAACTCCGGAAAACCAAGGACGAAAAAGGGTTCGTTCACTTTGCGTTCACTGGCTGACTGGAACGGCTGGCATCTTTTCTTCACGAGACATGGCACACTACCTCAGAGATCCAGGCAGGCCCGTCTTACCAACTGGATCACTTCCCGCCCGCGCGAAACAAGGACGTCGAATAAGACTCCCGAGTTCCAAGTGCGCGCCATCTTCGTCTTCCTACGGAGCATTGGTAAGTTCTGCCTAGAGCATGGGCCCGAATACACAGTTCTCCTTCTATTTGTGGTTTAACGAGCATGGCCTTTGCATCCATCTGGTTTCATGATACAGCGACGTGAGCGCGGGCAGGAGGGGCACGGCCGAACGCGTCTGCGTAACTGCGGTGTACTGGGGACCGCTCGCCGAGGCTCGCCGCAAGGGCAAAAATCCAGGAGAAAGTGCGGGGGTCGGGGGCACGTTTTTGGTGTCTGGAGTCCATGCCGACCGATCCCACGAGCAAGGCAGAATTCTGGCGCAAGTGCGAGAGCATCTACAAGCACGCCCCCGCCAACTTAAGATGTACACAGGTGAGTACTTGGGTATTGGCTTCCGTTCACACCCTATAGCATGTAACTCTGTCTTTTACAGCGTTTTGACACAGTACTTTATCTGTATTGTCGCCGTGCAATTCATCTCAGCTGTCGAAATGGATCCTACTGCCGAATGGGCTCGCGAGCTTCTTGGCGCTTGGAATCGGGAGATGTAGGAGTTTCTTATGAGTCTGTTGACGTTCAACTCACATTACTCATTATCATGAATATCCCGAAGCGCGGCAGTCACAGCAGAGTTCTTGGTTTCAGCACCCCAGCCTCTGGTTGTCCACCTCGAGCATCTGCTCGACTGGTTTGGAACCTCTTTCACGACTCCCAGCGGCAGACAAATGTTTGTAGAGGATGGCGGTTCCACCGAAACGAAGGATACTTTCTTTGTTGTCCTGGCCGACAATGAAACGCGCTCGACACTCGCTGTGAAGGAATTTCGGGCGATGGAGGCTGGATGAACTCGAGAAGGAATGGTCTGAGAATGAGGGGGACGAGGATGAGGACGAGGTGGTCGCGAAGTCGTAGTCGGGGCCTTGTATTGTTTTCCGTTCTGTCATCATGTTCAACGCTCAACGTTCAACCCCGGACTGTACTTATGCCAATTATGTTGTTACCACAGCTGTCGGTTTTTCGTGGACATTTTTTGAGGCTACTTGTTCTGTTGTTCTGCTTCTGATAGATATGACAGGTTGGATGCCTTCTCCCCACTCAACGTTCGCTCTTAAAACAGGTACACTATTCGCATTGGTCCACAAAGGGGTTTACATCTTGCGCTGCGTTCTACTTGAATTCCTACAATTCCGTTGTCCACACAACTCGGGTTCGGCACTCAGAGCTTGGGTGTCTGGATGAAGTTGACACCCTGAAAAACAACGGTGAGTAGATGCGAAGGTGGAGAACGCGCAGGCGTACCTTCTCGATGTTGGTCGCGAGCTCGGGCACGGCCGCTGCGACCAGAGACTTCTCAAAGTCGGTCAGCGTGCCAAGCGGGTTGATCTTCGCGACGCCTTCAGGCTGCAGGGAAGAGATAAAATCAATGTTATCAAAGGGAGACTAAGCAGCCAACGTACCCCGATCGAGATGTTCGCGGAGAAGTATTCGAGGTCCTTGCCGATCTCCTTCTTGAGCGCCTCGCCGCCTGCCTTGTCCGCGTCGAGGTGAACGTAGCTGGGCGCGACGATGCCCTTCTCACCCGCGAGGGCCTTGAGGACTTTGGTGGCGAACTCGGCACCGGCGTACGCCATGGAAAGGGTAGCAGAGCCCGCGCCGTCCTTGGCCTTGACGACCTCGTCACCACCGAATTGCACACGTTTGGTGAGAGTTTCCAGATCGGAGGAGGAGAAGGATGCAGGGAGGGGGTGAGAGGATTGAGAGAGGAGGGGAACAATCTATATATCGATGTAAGAAGGACGTCGAGCGCACGCCAAGTGGATGACGCACCGTGACACCGCTGTGGCCACCGACGACGGGGACTACGACCGATGGCGCTTTAGAGAGATCGCCAAGGATCTCGGACACGAAGGTCGACGCGCGGACGACATCGAGGGTGGTCACGCCGAATAGCCTGAATCATTGTTAGTCTTTGAACGGAGCTCCGATCAAGGCGGGCGCACCTCTTGGGGTCGAAAACACCGTGTTTCTTGAAGACCTCGGCGACGATGGGGACAGTGGAGTTAACCGGGTTAGAAATAACGAGCACAAAGGCCTTGGGTGCGTATGTCGCGATGCCAGTCGCAAGATCGCGGACGATACCAGCGTTGATCTAAAGGCGTGATTGAGGATGCCGGGATTTCGGAAAACATGTGAGAGACATACCTTGAAGAGATCGTCACTGCACGTCAATTACAATGAGAATGAGTGGACGGTCTTCCGATGGGAGTAATCGGATTATGACTTACCGGGTCATCTGCAAGTCGGGGGGAGAAATCAGACACATGCTAATCGACCGGTGGAGGGAGTACTTACGCCGGGTTTGCGGGGGATACCAGCGGGGATGACGACGATGTCAGCGCCGGTGAGGGTCTTCTTGAGACCATCGTCGGGTGGGAGGTAACCTTCGACCTTGGCGGGGGTCGCGATGTGCGAGAGATCGGCGGCGACACCGGGGGTGTTGACGATATCGTAGAGACCGAGCTATAACGCGTGGGCGGTAAGGGATCGGACTCGGATGCGGAGATATGGAGGGGGCAGGGGAATTACCTCAGTGACGAGTGGGTTCGCCTTGAGGAGGAGGGACAAGGGCTGGCCGATTCCACCTGGGCCGGAAGGGTCTGTGGGCGGGTGTGGAGGACGATCAGGAACATAACGTACCAGCGGCACCGAGGACAACGGCTTTGGGCATGTTCAAAGTAGGCTGGGGAAGAAGATGAGGGGGATTTTGCGGTGGTGGTGGTGGTTGGAAGAGAAGAAGGGTTGAGGGCGTCGCACTACTTCAAGTACTTGGCCGACGGCGGATCCGGAGCCCTGAGTGGAATCTCAAATCCTTCGGCAGCGCGCGAGAGCGGGGAAAGCCACGTGCTCGCTTCCGTCAATTTCGCGACGCGCCACCAATCCACGACCGCGACTTGCCCTCCTTCTCCTCCTCCAGGCCTCAGGCGCCCTCCCTTCTCGACTCTTCACAACGGTGAAGGTGCGTCTGGCAAGTATCATGATGCACAGATAAACTTCTCACTTTTTGACCCGCAACTTTAGCAGCGACCGGTCTTTCTTGCCAGCGAGCAGCAAAACAACTCCGGAGCATACTTGCAGTTACACGCGTAGAAACAATATGGCGACCTTGTCCACCCGCTCACGGCTTCCTTCATCTCTCCTCGACCTGACATGGCTTCGTATCTCAACGCGGGCTAATCATGGCACCCAACCCGATGCTGCCCTCCCCCATTCTGTTGCCTTTCGACGGCGCATGCACTCGGTTCAACTGGCATCATCGCCCTCAGGTGCTTTCCACCCACCAGTGCGCACCGATTCTACCACAACCGAATCGAGGTGAGTGTATGCTCCCCGTAATCTGCGCATACACTCATCAACTCATTTAGGCACAGAAAGAGAAGGCCTGGCGCTGCGTTGGCTGTTCGTCGTCCGCAAGAGTCAGAGGGAGGCGCTTTGGCGGAACTCGAACGTCGTGTGGAGACGCTGGCGGACATCACCCTCAACGACACGACACAGGAGGTGCGTGGTTTTCCATCTGTACTATCTGCAAAACGCTCATTGATTCCCAGATCAACGCGGAGACGATTCCAGAATTCACTGAAAACGACTTGATGGCCTTTTATGAGGACATCTTGGCTGCACCGCAAGAGTCTGCTTTGCCTACACCATCGTCATTCGCACAATCCCAGATCGAGATGGACATGGAGGTTGTCGACAGTCTGGCGCAACATTTTGCTTTGAGTTCTGTGGAGACTCAAACAGAGAAGCCATCTTCATTCCTTGCGTCTTTGGGGCAACGGGCCAATATACTCTCTGACTTGGCTATGCAACCTGGACCGTCCACCGAAACCGTCACACCCGCTCTCCCTCACCAAAAGCTCGTGCAAGGATTAAAGCTATCGGTTCGAAATTTGCTGGCCAGTCGCAAATTTTCCGCTCTCAGCGGGGCCAAATCGTCCGTCCCAATTGTCGTGCTCACACAAGACGAATGGGACTCTTTAATCCGCGTCTGCGTGCGTTATATCAGCTCTTCTGATACTTGGGTATACTGAAAGCACTCTAGCTTCACCATGGGGATGCCGCATCTGCCGAATCGGCTCTCGAACTCATGAAGGTTGGGGTTTATTGTAGCTTTACTCGTCGTCGAACTCGCTAAACTTTTTTTGTGAATAGCACTTGGGCGAGGTTGGTCTTGCGGACTCCATGAAGATCGTAATGGAGCTTTATGCACGTCACGGGGATATCGCCAAGGTGGAGAATCTCATGCACAATTTTCTCACAGGTGCGCACGCTGGCTCGCATCCTTTCGAAATCTGTAATGACCCTCCATAGGCCCACCCGATGAAAAGCAACGCCACCTCCACATCAAAACGCATGAAAATTCAGTCTCGCGTGGAACAGTACCCGACAGCGCCCTTTCCCTCCTTCACAACTACGAGGAGCAACGCCTCCCCGCGCCCATGACCACCTACACGCGCCTCATCACCGCTCTCTTCTCTGTTCGTTCCCCCCTGGCGCGTGCCCAAGCTTGGGACTTATTCTCGCACATGCGTTACGTCGCCCATCCAGACCCCGACGTAGAGCTATATACTCGGATGATTCGTGCTTGCGCACCGTCGAACGGCGACCCGGAGCCAGAGCGCGCCCTTGACCTCTTCACCGAGATGACCGTCGACCGTGGCCTTACGCCTACCGAAGGTGCCTATTCCGCCATCATCCTCGCTTGCGCGCGCGCAGGCTCGAAGACGTACGTCAATGAGGCATTCCGACTTGCCAAAGAAATGCTCAACGCGCACCGCGATGCGCACGGACGCTCTGCGTTCCGCCCTGAAGGCCGCACGTTCGCCGCGCTGCTCGAAGGCGCCAAACGCGTCGGCGATCTCACGCGCACGCGGTGGATATTGGCAGAACTGGTGCAGGCGACGCGACCGGGCGTGAGCGCGGATGAGGCTCCGGTCAATGTTGAGATCGACGAGGCGATCATGATGCACGTTTTCCACGCGTACGCTACGTACAGGCCGCCATTCAATCGTTCGATTGCCCCGCAGGCGGATGAGGGTGTCTCGCCCAGCCATCGGGAAACAAGCTCCCAGTCCCAACCCGAGTCCGAGCCTTCTCCTCCCATCGAGACGAAATCCAACGCCAAGCAGCTACCACCCCAGAGCAAGGCCGAAGTCGTCAGAGAGGCGACAGCGCTGTTCGGACGCATCGTCGAAGACTCGACCTCTCCTTCGCCCTCCGCCGTCTTCCACAACGTCCGCCTCACCGCGCGTCTGCTCAACTCGTACCTCTCCGTTCACTACGCCCACGGCGAACCCGAATCCGCCGCGAATCTGTTCGATGCCCTTTTCCGAGAACATGGCGTGGAGAAGACCGCACGGACGTACGTCGAGGCCCTGGAGCGATGCGCAAATGCGAGAAAGGGCCGCGATCGGGAAGAGGCGGCCAAGTTTGCGGAACGCGTGTGGGCGCAGTGGACCGTTTTCGAGGACGCGAGCCCGATGTTGACCGAGGACCCGTCGAGCGCGCGTATGGTCGAGCGGGCGCACGCGGCGATAATCCGGGTGCTCACGCTGTAAGCCTTCCTTGCTAATCTTCTTCATCCACCCGTTTCTAACGCTTTCTTCGTCGGTAGGACTAACCAGCTGGACCGCGCGATCACACACCTCAAAAGGTTCGCCACGCGTTATCCCCCGACCGCGCTCCGCGCCGCCAAGCCCCTACCGTCTCTGCGCGACGCCCGGATCGTGCTCTCGGCTCCCCGCCCAATCGTACGGTTGACGACTGTGCTCGACATACCGGACGAAACAGTTCCGCCTATGCTTACCTTCGCGGATCTCGAAATCTTACATCATAGGTTGGTCGCCGCTGGGGATCGCGAAGGGTTGCGGTTTGTGAAATGGGCGTGTAAAGCGTATGAGGGGTCCTTGAGGATGAGGAGAGAGAATGTATTGAAGGGGGGTCGCAAACGGGCTGCGGCCGACGGTGCTTGATTTAGTGAGGTGTATAGCTATTGCATAGTTTGGATCTTAATACAGGTTAATGCTCATATATAAGTACTCTCGTTACCCAGCGCTGAGAAACACAGATGAGTGAATCAGCGCAAGGCTGCCGAGGACGCGCGTATATGTATCCGGTCCCTGTCAAGTTCCGCCAGCTGCGAACAGTGCGAACAGTGTGAACACTGAACGTTCTGAGCGTTGAACACAACCTTGACACAACCCCGGTTCCTTGGTTTATTACTTATCTGAATCATCCATTGAATATTCATGACGGCTCTCCTCTGACCTTACCAAGCTATGCCTATATCTTCCCATCGAAGGATCCCCCCTCCATCACTACACTCGGTAGACGTCCACCATGGCAGCCGTTTCAAGACTTTTCCAGCCTCTTCGCGTTGGCACAATGAACCTGCAACACCGCGTCGTAATGTCCCCGCTCACCCGCTACCGCGCCGACTCCGAGCACGCGCATACCGCATTGGGCGTCGAGTACTACGCTCAACGCTCTTCCGCACCTGGCACGCTCCTCATCACTGAGGCCACGTTGATCGCCCCACGCGAAGCCGGCCACCCACACGCTCCAGGAGTTTGGAATGACAACCAGATTGCCGCATGGAAGAGAGTCCGTCTTATATCCGCAACCTTGAATAATGTTTCGTTGCTTATAGCTGAACGACAGGTTACCGATGTCGTACACACGAACAAATCGTTCATTTACTGTCAGCTGTGGGCCCCTGGTCGCCAGAACCAACCCGCTGTCCTCGCTCAGCGAGGCTTCGACTACATTGGGGCAGGCGACGTCCCCCTCGAACCCAATACTCCGACCCCACGCCCGCTCACAGTTGCGGAGATCAAGGAGTACTTCGGACTCTTTGCAACCGCTGCCGAGAACGCGATGAGGGCTGGGTTCGACGGCGTCGAAGTGCATGGCGCGAACAGCTACCTGCTCGACCAGTTTCTACAGGACGTCACGAACAACCGGACGGACGAGTACGGGGGCAGCATCGAGAACAGGATCAAGTTCCCATTGGGAGTACTAGGGGCGGTTGTGAAAGCCGTCGGAGCGGAGAAGGCTGCGATTCGCATTAGTCCATGATCAACATACGGAGGTGAGTAAGGCGGTTGCTCTCTCATAGAACCGCCCTGCTGACGGAGCCCTCGATGTTTAGGTGTGGGTATGAAGGATCCGGTCCCTACCTTCTCAGCCTATGTCAACCGCATTCGTGATGCCCACCCAGAGCTCTCCTATTTACACCTCGTCGAGCCCCCGCTCGAAGCGGACAAGCACTTCATCAACGCCGACCAATCAAACAAGTTCATCGCCGACATCTGGGGACCGCGTCCTATCATCTATGCTGGCGGTTTCCAACCCGACACGGCGAAGGCGAAGGCTGAGGCCAACGAAAGAGCCTTGGTCGCGTTTGGCAGGTCCTTCATTTCGAACGTACGCTTTGGTAACCTTGCCACGATTATCGTGTTTTCTAATGACCTCCCACATCCAGCCCGATTTGGTGACGCGTCTGGAGAACAACATCCCTTTGAATACGCCTGATTTTTCGACGTTCTATGGAGGCGGGGAGAAAGGGTACATCGACTACCCGTTTGCTGACGCGGCAAAACCTGTCGCGCAGGCTGCTTAGCCGTTCGGGCCATTGTCTTCTCACCATGATCCCTGAATGATTATTTGGGGTCTCTCTGAACTGGAATGTTGTTTGCTTTCCGTTCCGTTCAATAAGTAGACAATCTCAACTCTCGGAGAGGTGAAAGACTACGTTCAACTTCAAGCTTGCTTCATCCTCTACAACGATTCGGCAACAACGATTCGGTATCAGAGCCTGTCCCTTGGCAACGTGATAGGCAAAGCGCTCACGGGCATGGTTCAAGTTGTTTCCAACCTCATCGGTCACCGATCACTGACCCGAATTGGGCGCCTTGTACTGGAGTACAAAACCACATCCTCACCAGGATGAACACCTACGAGACCCTGGCCACTCTTTCCCACAATTGATACAGTCGTTTAACAAGGAACCACAAGGATCAACAAAGACCGCTGATTAGGAAACAACGTCTGTTCCGCTATAAAGGTCCTCAACCGGTTGTCCGACTCCTGGAACCCAAGCGCAAACATGTCATTTCTATTATCCCTTCCAAACGATGTTCTCCTTGAGATTCTCACCACTCCAGTATTGGATCTTGCAGACGTCTTTCACTTACGCCAGGTGCGCCCCTTCGCAATTTCTCCCCTTTCCACGTCTGATCTTCATGTTCGGGCAGGTGTGCCGTTACTTATACAAGCTCACCCACCAGCCGGTTATCTGGAAACGCATTCTTTGCAACTTCCATTTACCCCTACCACCCCTTCCTCCCACTCGCCGCTACTCACTACCCTCACTCAGCAGCATCGAGACCGAAGCAATGATCACTCGTGCCATTACTGCAGACATCAACTGGAAATGTGTCCGCCCCAAGATTTACAGCGCATGGAAGGTGCCTGCCCTCAACAATGTGTGCTCTTTGAAGATAGTCCCTGGAGGGAAATTCATGCTCGCTGCTGTTCACGACGGAAATAGCTATGCTATCACTGTGTTTATGATGGAACACCGAGTAAAAGCTGTCTATCCTGTTGCCAAGTGCCTCACGCGCAACCGGCCATATTCCATCGAAGCCAAGTACCTGCCGTACCGAGGAGCCCAAGGTCTTATGGTCACGTACGTGCAGCGTGAAGCCAGACATTCGAAGGACCGCAACGCAGGGCAAGCGAGCCATTTGAGTCTGTGGCTTGTATGCTGACACCCGTGTTCGTGGCAGACTGGACCCATCTATCTACAGCGATGACGCCGACAACATCCCCTTCCCTTTGCGATACGAACTGGTGGTCATGCACAACGACCTCAAGTCACTTGAAGTTCTGCAAGATCCTACCTGTCCTCCCGGCTCCAAAGAGTATCAGAAACGTGTCGCCGCGCAACCTTCTCCACCCTTCGGTGTGGTCACGACTATTCGCTCTTACGACAATTTCGACTTCATCGACGTGGACGTTGTCGACGGTGACGCCTGGCTCGTTTTCATCCAGGTGAGGAAAGTCACGATGAAGAACTTGGAGACACGCGCAATCTCGGCGTTCACATGCGGACCTTTACCTGAAGAAAATCCGACCTTGGTACGTCCCGTCCATGGCCCGCTCCGCATGTGCCCTGATATCGTGTTCACAGCCAGAAAATCATGTTCACCCTATGCCTTACCGTATTCGAGGCATGCGTATTCTGCCTCCACAGCGTGAAATCTTGATCGTCCGTACCAACAGCCATAACAAAGCCAACCCCATTACGCTCGAGCTCTTCACCCTCCCTCCCAGCGACACTCGTTTGGAAGCCGTTCCCCCACGTTCTATCAGGCGCCATTGGGAAGAGTGTCTCTTTCAAGACGTCCAAATATCATCCCACGGCCTCCCTTTGGCCCACGACCAATCCGTGCTCGCGTCCCTTTGCTCACACTCAGAACCTCCCCCGATCTACATCTACGCAGTAACCCTTGAGCCGTGGGGAATGATCTGCTATCGTTTATGGCCGGAACGCGTGGTGCGGGACCAAGTGCGCTCGTTCGTCCCAGGTGTCGCCGCGCCTGATCATTCAGACCAACCCTTGCCCGCACTCGCTGATACCACATTTCGATACAACGTCGTCCCGGCGCACTCTCTCGACCAAGTGCGATCTAGAATCGCGTTCAACGGCAACGACCCAAATCAACGTTTGCGTTTCCTAGCGGGCAGCGTACGCCCACTCCTCTACGGCGTGGACATCGACGACCGCTCCATAGCACCCACACTACTGGGCCTTTACTCTTATGTGGACCTCCACGAACCCCCAGACAGCGGTATCAACGGACAGCTTGCGCGATGGCCCGAAGATGTGGCCCGCCGGAAAGCGGCTGTGAGGGAGCTTGAGCGCTTTGCACACAAAGAGACGTCCAAACGTCGAAGTAGCCAGGAACGCATCGCAGGTTTGACGGATCGGGTTCTAAAGTGCATTCCCATGTTCGATGTCGGCTTGGTGGCGATCGAATGGGAAGACTGGACGGGGAAATTGTGTTTGGTATTGAAGGGGGAACCAGCGATGATCTATATGTTCGAATATGCGCATACTCCGGGGGAGGGTACGTCTATGGTTCCTTCTTGATAACAGCGTGGGTTTGTTGTTGACGAGCCCCTTTCCTTTTAGATCAAGAAGGTAATCGACTCCCCTTACCCGTGGATGAAGTGGACCAGGAGTTTAGAAGAAGAAAGAATCGGAACGAGGGCTGATGTGCTCGTCTTTCGTAGCCATATTTCGCACATTTCCCAGAGGTAATACTGGAGGTCCACATGGCTACCGAGCAGCCCAATCGTAGTGTGTTTTCCTTCAAGTTATGGTTGATTGAGCCGCCCTAGCCCGAGGTCGACTCTTGAAGTTTGTTTACTTAGAAACTGCGTATAGTACTTACGTTTGGAATCGCCGTTGCGGCCGGCGTTAGCTACTACTACAGGATGATAGTACTTAGAGTGCGCGCCCTTGGCGCTAGGCTTTCGGTCTTTCATGGTCTTTTCTGTCTTTCCCTGTCTTTCCCCAATGTTTCCCCCTCAACTTCAAGAAATCCCAACTGGCAGGGCAGACGGTCGGCCTGGCAACGAGAAAGGCACAGAAGTGACTTAGTGAGATGATGGAATCTTGATGGAATCATGGAAGAGGAACGAACCCGTGACATTACGTGTCGAGAATCGCGACGCGCTCACGGCGATCGGACCGACGCGACGAGGGAACGCACGTGAGGCGTGAGAGCATGTTGGACTTTGGATGTTCGAGTTCTCCTGCCAACGACGCCCACCGTTTCCGCCCGCGCTCGCTCTCGTCCTCGTCCTCGTCCTCCGCTCCTCTGCATGTACTAAACTTCTTCTTCGCCTAATTCTCTATCATGTGGTCCAAATTTACTACCGTCCTCGGCGGCAAGCGACAGAGCAACGACGACGCCGTCGAGCAATCCCAAATATCCCAAGCATCCCAAGCAAGCGTCATCTCAGGCGTCCTCGAGAAGCACCCAAATCTTTCAATGTTTCACTCCGAAGAAGACCATCCAGAGACAACCGACGTCCCATTCCCCATCCCCAGCCCCCCCGGTTCTCCTTCAAAGAATGGCCGTCGTGGCATGCTCAAACGTTTATCCAAAATGCCCTCCAAGCTCGAAGGTGTGGAGCCTTCGTCACTCAGGCTGCACCTACCCAAGAAGGTGAAATCCCATCTCAATCTTGCCACCAACGGTACGTTCGCCTTTCTAATCGATCGAAATGGTACCGCGACCTCAACATCCTTCCAGAGTCCCAAGGCTCAGACATCGGTTCTATCCGTATATCAACAGACACAGCCACAGCGCGCCCCTCCACTGACAGCATCCGAACGCCCGCGACACCTCTCGACCATCGTTTTGGTTCCATTCGATCCATATTGAAGGATAAGAACACCCCTGCCACAGGACAAAGCGTCCGCTTCTTCTCTCGTGACGCCTACAAGGTTCTCACCCCCGACGTCTCCGCTGCCAGCGAATCAGAGGATACTCCTTTCATGGAAAGACTCCAGGCATCGGATGGTGATTCCTTATCTGAACTTCCTCGGATGCGGCCGACCCAAGTCCGCCCTCCTCTCGCGCACGACCTTTTCTCCCCGGTCAAGTCATCTTCAACACCGCCCATCTCCCCTTCCACGAACTATTTTGGCTCCATGACACCACTTCCCGCTCCGGAGATCTCGAACATCTTTGACCTCTCACAACACGACCTCCCCCCAATACCCCAGAACGCCGGGGAGACCTTGCTGGACAATGCCGTCGAGATCTTCGACGGTGACACCTCTCGAGATAGTAGTATCTCCAACGTATCCCACGGAAGCTCTAAACGCTCCTCTACTTCAGGTTCATCAAGACACGAGCCCACCGTCTTTCACTCGCCACCAGATAAACCCTCACATGATCGCAGTCACTCCTTTAGCTTTGGCCAGACCGTCTTCCGTCCTAAACCTGCTTCTCTCGAAGACAAAGACAAGCTCACTGCCAATGCCCTCGCTGATGCCTACCCTGGGCGGCCTCCCAGTCGGAACCGCGCCATGAGCGATACCGTCTTCCACTCCATGCTTCGCAGCAAATCACCAGAGGCAGATATTCACGATACATCCTCTGCGGCGCTCGTCGTCTATTCCACCCCTGCTGCCGATCGCGACAAGGAGCAACAGCGCGCGGAGCCTGACCCCTTCCGTGCCAATGCCACCACGTACTACACGCCCGGTACCGTTCTCCCTCCCAGTCCCCCTCAGCTTACCCATGGTCGCAAGGCCTCGCGCGAGGAGGACCTTATCTGGTCCTTGCGCACTCAACTCGCGCTTCAACAAGAGCTTTGCGCACAGTATGAGGTCGACCTCGGTGCGCGCGACGAGCTCGTCATGACGCTTAATGCGCGAATGGATGTCATGGAAAAAGAGAGCGAGAAGCGCAAGTCCATCCTGCGCTCATGGAAGAAGAAGGTCTCAGAGCTCGAGCGGATGTGTCGGTACCTCGAGGACGAGGTGGACTCGAGTCGGCACGAGAGCATGGAGCGAAGTGTTATGGACGAAGCTAGCAGCCAAGCACTTCGACAGCTTCACCACCAGATCGCCGAGCTTGAACGGGAGAAGGGCGACCTCATGAAGCAGGGCGAGGGGTTCAAGGAAACGCGCAAGCTTCTCGACAGCCAGCTTCAGGACCGGGATAACGAGGTTTCTCGGCTCAAAAAGGAACTCGCGCAGCACGAGGACGGCGAGCGTCGGCTGAAGGAGGGTATTCGCAACGCCCAGGAGCAGATCGAACAGATGGGCACCCTCAGCGCCGACGATGCACGACTGTCCATCATCCAGCGCGAACAAGCTAGCGAAGAAGAGCGCCATCGTCACCGCCAAGCCGAGTCGGAATGGGACGGCGAGCGCGCACTTGCGGACGAGCGCGAAGCCACCCTCGAGGCTCAACTGGATGAAGCTCGTAAGGCTCTTTCGAAGAAGGACGGGGAGCTGGAGCTCCTTCGCGCAGAACTCGAGGCGCAGTGGAAGAACACAGAACAAGCTGGGGAACACATGAATGCGCTCAAGGCAGAGAAGGAGGCCATGCAACACGAGCTCACCGAGGTCGAAGGCAAAATGGAGACTATGGAGATCGAGTGGAACGAGCAGGAGACGAAGCACGCCGAACTCGAGGCTGAGTTGAACGAGGTGTATGCAGCGAAGGAAGAGCTTGAGCGGGAACGACAGCAGGTATGGTCATTCCTTCTTTCTTCCTTGACCACTATTCTAACCATGCTTGTTGTAGGTGGAAGAAGAACTTCGTGCTGAACAGGAACACGCCGAGGATCTGACTCAAGCCCTTCAAGAGCGCGAAGATCGTGTGCAGACCCTCGAACAAGAGCTCAAATTTGCGAACGACAGCGCTACGCGTCTCGAATCCATCGTGAAACAGCGAGACACCGATCTCGAAGAGCTCGCTCACCGCGTCGTGGCACGTGAAGATGAGGTAGAAGAACTCCGTGAACAGGTCTCAGGTCTCAGGCGCGAACATGAGCACACCGTGAACGAGCAACAGCGTCTTATCAACGAGCTGACCGCACGCGACGCTGAATCGCGGGCCCGTGTCGAGGCGGCGATCAAGGACAAAGCAGAGGCCGATGTTCAATCAAGTACCCTTCAGGAACGTGTTCAAACGCTGGACGCCGACATCGAGAAACTTCGGAAACAAGTACATCATCTGCAACAGGAGAGCGCAGGGAAAGAAGTGCGAATTTCACACCTCGAGAAGGAGCGCGACCGCCTGGTCGAGGACGCGCAAGGATTGAACATTGCGCTCGATTCGAAACAGCAGGAGCTCGAACTGGTGAGAACTCCCTTGCATCTTTCTGTCTTTTGAGCGGGTTATTAAATCGGCTTCGGGTTCAGCTCAAGCGCAAAATTGGCGTGAAGGGCACGGCGGGCACCACCCCAGCTCCGCAGAAGGCTGCACATAACCGTCGCGAGTCGACCACCGCGTTTACGACGCCTACGGTTTCCCGTCCTGACTCCCGTCTATCGGACGCCAGCCAGAATTCGGCTAAGTCGGGCGGAGGCAAGACATCGGACTCGTCTACTCCAATGAACCCGCGCGTGTCCATGCTCGGAAAAAGTACCCGCGTAAACGGACTCAATTCCAGCACCAGCACACCCACCGCCGTTCGCCCAACGCGTTCTATCGACGGCGCTATGGGCCCTCCGCCCACTCGTCCACGAGCGTCTTTCGCCACCCCTACGGGCTCTCACACCCGCATTCCCTCCGGATCTTTTGCACGGCAGACAGTGACCAAACCCGACCAAGCATCCACCCCCGTCGCTGGGACCACTAGCATGCGGCGGGCGTCATCTGCGAATACAAACACGCCAGCCACGTCCTCGCGTTTGGGCAAGCCCACGGTCAGTCCTGTCGTTCGCAAACTCGCCACGAGTCCCCCGCTGAGAGAACGCGACGAAAAGGAGAACGCGGAGCCTGCCGACAAGTCAAGAACGCTCGTGCCCGCATGAGGCTTCCTTCTTGTGTAGGGTTTCTGGCGTGTGTTGTACTGTGCTGCTCCCATCTTGGTCGTGTCCATCTTGCAGTATGTTTCTGTTTTGTTCATTGCTCTGCACCCTATGTTGGCCCTCTTATCCCCTATCGTCCCTTCCTCTTGACCCTCCTCATCCCGACCGTATCAGACGGACAATTCGCATATGCATCGTATCGTATCGCTCCATCCTCATCCTCATCCTCATTCCCCATCGATATCCATTCACGAATCCAAACCTCACTGTGACAGTAGCATCCCAGTCTTGTTTATGACTGCCCACGTATCCTATCGTATCATGTCGTGCTCCCCATCATCGTTTCCATCCCCACCACGGTCTCCGTTCGTCCTCTCCCCCATCCCCCATCGTATGCTCTCCTATCTCTTCGCCATTTTCCTTTTTTGCATCTCGAGCCAGATTTCAGAGCGTGGTTTGTATATTAGTCTCCTCTGCGCATCATCGTAGTAGTCACGTTGATTTATGGTCTTTCAGTTATGGTATACAGGGTTCCACAGAACAGGAGGGAGATTAGGAGAGTCAAAACGATTGATACACGAACCAGACACGAGCAGAGCAAGGATGGGCAGGTGGGGTCGGTATTTACTCTTCAAGCTTCAAGCTTAGCTTCAATCCTGGAAGAATGTCCTCGGGTTGAA
>MU282494.1:0-14680 GCA_022385825.1 Amylostereum chailletii
GTGATCAGCTTGAGCCGTCCCCAAGCCAAGCAGAAACGGATACACACGATTGTACTTCTGATACGTGGACCGACCTCGGCGTCGGGTTCTGCAGGATCGATCGTCGGTGAAGACGTTCCGCTGCTATTTCTGCTATCTCCTTCCAGGTCGTGGCACCGGTCGTGACGATAAAGTAACGCGCATACGGGCTCGCGCCTTCGTCCTTGCCGTTGACCGCGATGTCGACCACGCGCATCAAATAGTCCACGAGGTCCTCGATGTGTACAAGCTGATACTCGTTCGCACCCTCACCGATGTAGAACGCTTCCTTGGCTTCGACGTACGCCTGCGCGACGACTTTCAATAAGATAGTCCCGTTCTTCACAGGAGCATCAGCAGGGGTTGCACCGACGACACCGGATGGGCAGACGATGTAGGCGTTGACATAGCCTTCTTCGCCCGCTTTGAGGATACTGGATAAAATAGTGGTCAACACCACTCGAAGATTCAGGCCAACAGGGAAAGCCACGCACGGAACGTCGACGTGACCATGCATCTGCGAAGTATTGATATCTTTGATGTCGTTCTCGCGAGCATCCTGTGTGCACGCATTGAGTGTCGCACATCCTGCCCACGTGAACCAGAACGAAAATGGGATGTACTTACGTTCCAAACCCGACAATCGGGGTTATATTTGCCCTCCGTCGTGCCGTCGTGGAAATTGCTGACACCACTGGTGTGAATGAGAATGCCCTTTGGTTTGCCCTCGTCGAAGCGTTGCTTCATCCCGACAAGGATCGCAGCATTGAGCTGGACGTGGTCTGAATCCGCCGCATTAATGACGATGTCCGCGGCACGAGCTTGCTCCGCGATGAGCGATTCGTCCGAAAAGGTGCCGTGGATGACGGTGACACCTAGCGCACGAACGGGCTCGAAGTACTTTTCGCCGCGTACCAAGGCATTGACATTCCAGCTAGGGTACTGCTTGATCAGAGAAACAAGGACAGACCCTGCCCCATCCATGATTAGCAGACGTACCACGACCAACCTCGAAGAGCATACCTCCTATGTAACCTGTGGCTCCGATGTAGAAGACGGAAGTCATGATCGTCTGGAAGATAACGCAGCCAGGCTTCTCGGATTATATAGAGAACAGAAGTCGTGTGCCTGACGAGCGTGTTCTTTGCATGTCGAGCTTGGACGAGTACTTGGGAAAGGGAGCGATGGCGCACACCAGACGGCTTTATACTCCACCGTCGTTACTGGCTGGTATGAATGTAGATGTTTTCCTTTCTGTCGGCAGCGTTGCGACTTCAGACGTTGGATGTCATGACGCCTTGGGAAGACGAGCCATCTTAGGTATTACGGATCTTCCTGAACGTAGATTCATAAGCAAGCTGATCAAGAAAACCTTTAAAGACGTACATCTGGTGGCTCACTGACACAGCAATGACGTCGAAAGGGTCACCTGTGCATGGTACCCAAAGGATGCCCAATGAGGGAGGTTTATAGTGAGCTCGACGCGATGATTATCAGATACTTTTTGCCACAAATGTCGCATCTTACAGCTGCTCGACTGCATGCCGGTACGGCTCGAATCTTCATACGACAACTTCAAACAAGGTAAGCTGTGCTAGACATGGGCCTCTGGCCGGAATAGACTATAGACATGGAGGGGAGCTTAGAACTAGGAGAGCACATTCTGGAAGGCCCGGGTTGTCTCGTCGTATCGTCCCGAGATCTTCACGCCTTCTAGTACCTCGTCCATGCTTTCCTTGATATATTGTTGCAGACCGCCATGTCGAGGTTTCCATCCCAAACCTTCCCCTCGTCCAGCCACTGGGCGCTCATCTGCGCTTATCCACGAAAGCCACCTGATTTGACGATGCTTAGGTCTAAGGATGCACGGTTAGAGGACGACGGTACGTACGGATGCACTTCCGACAAGGCTACAGACTTTGGCACCGAGCTCTTCAAAAGTGAGCGCCTGTAAAGGTCCTGCGACACCGTCTGGGCGACCATCTTCCAATTCGTGGTCGCCGCGGTGACAATGAAGTAACGCTCGTAGGGACTCGCGCCCACGTCCTTGCCGTTGACCGCAAAGTCAATGACGCGCAAGTAGTAGTCCACAAGATCCTCTATGTGGACGACGTGGAATTCATTCGTGCCTTCTCCTACGTAGAAGCCTTCCTTCGCTTCGATGTATGCCTGCGCGATGATTTTGAGGAAGAGTGTTCCGTTCTTGACGGGAACACCAGCTGGAGTGGCACCAATGACGCCAGATGGACAGAGGATATAGGTGTTGACGTAGCCCTCTTCGCCAGCCTGGAGAATGCTGAAGAAGACTGTTGTTAGGATGCGAAGGATGGGCTACGGAAAACAACGCACGGAACATCAACCTGGCCATGCAACTGCGATGTCGTGAGACTTTTGAAGTCCTCTTCATTGGTATCCTAGACATTCATCAGAACCAGCGTTTCCAGTGTAGCCTGACATACATGAGGGACATACATTCCAAGCTTTGCAATTGGGGTCCAGCTTTCCATCCTTCTTATCGTTCAAGAATATGGCACAACCACTGGTGTGTATGAGAGCCCCCTTGGATTTGCCCTCGTCAAAGCGTTGTTTCAGGCCAGTCAGGATGGCGGTAGTAAGCGGAAAGTCGTCCGCATCCGCAGTGTTAATGACAATGTCTGCAACGCGAGATTGCTCGGCGATGAGCGCGGCGTCCGCGAAGGAGCCTTCGACAACGGTAGCGCCTAGCTCGCGGATGGACGCGAAATCCTTCTTATTGCGCACGAGGGCGTTGATCTTCCAGTCTGAATAACGGTTGATGAGAGGAACGAGGACAGAACCTAAAAAATGAAACGACGATTAGCATATGGGTCACGAACGTAGAGAGAAGAGAGCACCTCCGATATAACCCGTGGCACCAATATAGAAGATGGAAGGCATGTTGCTTGTCAAAGGGTGGCTCTACCGGAAAGGTCTTCGGCGTCCTATACTTTATAGGCATGCAAGTGCACCTGATGGGCCTACACGTGTATAGTTGAGGATGGTAGGAATGGGATCGTGGTTGCTGTCGCCGACTCGCCGATGGGCGCTGAGCGCTGAAGCGCTGAGTCATTGCACAACTTAGAGTCAGCCCATAACTTCCAAACGCCGAGGGTCCTTGCAGGTCTTTGCCCGAAAGAAGAGAACTTTTTTGATAGGGCCACCAAAGACTCACTCCTAACGCCGGATGTCAACGGTGATAGAACAAGCGGCGGGGGTGAAGCAAGAAGGCGAATCGAGATGATAAGCAGAATTCCCGCGCCCCGTGGCGACAATGCGTACTGTGTACAACGATTACCGGGGATGCGTCAAAAAAAAAAACCCGGCCCGGAAACCCAACAAAGGGTGCCAAGTAAAAAAGCCAAGTGTTGCCTCAGCGGGGGTGCTTTGGCGGATCGAATCCGAGTTCTTCTACCGCGAAGTATTCATCGTCCTTGGAGTAGGGGGGCCTTCTACTTACTTACTACGATTAGAACCTGCGCAACAAATGATGAGGTAAAAACAATGTGTGTTGTTAGATATCAATGAAAAGGAGGGGTTGAATGCCTGATCTTCCTGTACATCACCCAACGAATATTCGCCTTGTCAATGCATGTCGCCAAAATCGCACGAACCGTAGCCTATCAAATTCCAGATTGCGGGTCAAGCATTCCCACAGCTCTACTCATCACCTTCGTCACTACTGCCCTCGTCGTCGTCTACAACACCGACAACGCCCCCACTAGTTTTCTCTCTGACGGAGCGCCCCGCCTCCGCCAACTTCGACCCGAATGCCTTGCGAGCACCGAGATTTGCGCCAACATCCCAGATCTGCAGCTTTGCTTTGGAACCGGCAGCCGCGAGCGTAAGGGGATCGTCCGGCGAGAAACTTGTGGAGAACACCTTGCCCTACACGCCCATAGCTACTATAAGCACTTGCAATCTATAAGGACGAGGGGAAATGGTACGTACAACACCCAGGTCGCGACTGGTGACCAAGCTGACTTTCCGCTTGCCTTCGGTCTCTTCACCAGTGATATTCCACACCTTGACCATCTTGTCCGTTCCTCCCGTGACGATACACCCGCGCATATGCGGGTTGACATCAAGAGCAGACGCGGCACCGTCGTGAGCTGATAGTGTGAAGCGGGCTGGAGAAGGTTTGGAAAGATCGCTTGGTAGGGTCCGCGCGTCGAAGTTCAGCACGATGCCATTTTCCAGGGAGACCTGAAGATTCAGATCAGTCTTTGAGAAGATGAGAACGGAGACAGTATACTCACGAAGAAACCGTGACTTTCCCATGGATCCCAGCGCAGTGCTTCCACATCTGCACCGAGAATCGCGCCGACGCCCGCGTCAGGAGCTCGTGAATCGAACACCCTGACTGTGCGGTCATAGCTTCCACTCAGCAGCACTGTCGGTTCCTTCGAGTTCCACTGCACAGCTTGGACCTTGTCTTTGTGTACACCCTCGAAGCTCCGTATCGCTTCGCCAGCGCGATTGAGGTCCCAAAGCTTGACGGTCCGGTCCGCGCTTGCACTCGCGAGCATATGTCGATGGGTGCGGTTCCAGGAGAGCGCGAGCACCGCGTCGACATGGTGGAGGGGATCTACTGCACGATGTTTCGCCTTTTTGCGCTTCTTCTTTCCTGTTCCGGCAGGTGTGGGGATGTGCGCGGCGGTTTTGTCCGGGCGTCCAAGGACGGCGTCGGGGTAAATTGCTTCGACAACGTCCAGAGACCATATTTCGATCTCGGGGTCGAGAGTGCCGACGGCGATGTAATTTCCGAACTGTTTTGTGGGGGCATCGGAGGTATCCATGGAATCGGAGGAATCAGAGGTGGATTGGGATGATATGGGTGGAAAGTCAAGCCATTCAAGACAGAGGGCGAAGTTGGGAAGCATAAGGTCGTGGTGGATATAGAGGTTTTCTGAAGATTCATCGTAAACATAGATCTCGAGTTGAGAAATGACATCTTCTGTTTTTGCGGCGACAAGCAGGTTGTCTGAGGGAAGGATCTCAAGTTCTTCTCGTTCGTCATCTTCGTCATCCTGACGTTGCATAAGAGAGGAATGTGAGATAAAAAAGACGAACACACCTCCTTGAGGGTGATATAAGGGTCTTCGTTGTTGTCGCGGTAGAATGTTAGGCCTTTTCGGCTGCTGAATGGTCCAAGGGCTATGTGACCATCGTCAGGAGAAGCGCGACGAAAGTCGAAAGCACACGAACTCGATTCCGGGGCGTCTTCATTATCGTAATCGTCGAGGTTATATTCTGAGAGATCTCCTTTTGATTTTTGGGCCGACTTGTCCTTAGAAGTCTGATCTTCATCCATAGGTTCGTCCACTTCACTTGAGACTACCGATGAGCCGACGGAGCCGTCGAAATAGGCGGAAAAACTCACTCCACCCAGCCGTCTTCGCCCTCTGCCTCTTCATCGACTATGTCGTCCGCTTCATCACCTTCCGTGCCTTTCCCCATGGATTGCGCGGCAGCGTGCGCACGTTGAAGTTCGACACGAGCATCTTCCAATTCGATGCGAGCGAGGGCGCTCACGCGCTCGAGTTCCTTGTCGTCGAGCACATATTTTGAAGGCTGGTTAGCGGCCACTCCACGTTTCACCCTAAATATTCGAAAGACATAATCAGCTCCTTACGATGGACATGAGACGGCGAGAGATCAGAGTAGAGCATCATGGAATGCATACGGACCAAGAAACGCAAGAGACAAGGCTGCTCATGCCGATTTTCCCCGGATAGCCGTGGAATATATCCTTCGACCAAGCGTGGTGGGTTGGAGGGGTGGGATGGCGAGTGGGATGGCGAGTGTAGTACGAAACGAAAAACGAAGAGAGCGAAAGCAAACTCCTTTGGAAAATGAATATCTGTACACGTGATCCTTGCCAGGCGCGTTCTCATGTGAAACGCGCGCACCCGCCGGAACGACCTCGCCTTGACTCCCCACCACGACGACCATCCTCGGTCGCCGGGCCACCTTCTCGTTCGCCGTTCTCTGCGCCTTTCTCTCGCACGGAAAGTGAAGAAATTGGAGATGCCGGCCGCCACGATCACGACGGCGGCGGCAGCTCACGCGATGAGCGTTCCGCCGAAGACCCCGGCTTCGAAGAGTACCTCCACCACGCTACGCACGCTCTACACTCGTGCCGCTCATGCATTTCTTCATCGCGATATCTCTCTCACGCATACCCTCATATCTTCCGCCTTCACCCTCCTTCCGCCACCCGACATCGCGCAGGACTCCCTGAACAAATACCGACGGAAATGGGATATCCTTCGAATCACGCTCGAAACCACAGTCTACACTGCGCCGCCCGAGGATGCCGCGTCTATACCTGCCCCTCTACGGTCAAACGCCATGCTGTCAAGCGCGTCGCTCATAACTTCCCTCCATGCGCGCTCCGTGCAGCTGTTTACTCCGTCTTCTAAACCCGACGCCGCATTCCTCCCGGCCGTCGTTCTGGTAACATTAGCCACGGCAAGTGTCAGGGTGAACAGTGCTAGCGTAGGTCGTTCGCTTGTAGAAGAATGGCTGGCGCGGCGAGGGCAGAGGGAAGATGAGGACGGTTACGAGAAGGTGTTGGAGGTGTATTGTCTGAGTGTCTTACCCGCCCTGGACGAGTGGGACTATGCACGGGAATTCTTGGGGTATGAAACTGAGCTCAAGGCGACCAGGAAAGAGGCGAGCTACTTTTCACATCTCTGTTATGCACGGGCTAACATATCGTACAGCGCTTGGTGTCCACCTTGTCGTCGCTGTATTCCCAACATCAGGCATCCGTTGCTGCTGAACATGCAGCATCCATGGCCTCCTCGTCCAAGTCAACTCTAGACACCCCACATTCGGCTCCTCCATCATCGCAACCGACGCCAACCCCATCCCGCCCGTCTTCTCCTTCCTCGTCTACATCTAGTGCATCTACGACGTCTACTCATACAGCCGTTCCTGCCACACCAAAGCCTCGAATACCTGCATACGCCAATGGAGTTGCACCTCTCGCGCCTCTTACAAAAGCACCGTCGGAACTCTCATCCACAGCAACCTCGCGGACAGCGACCCCGCTTCCGGGAAGCCGTCGCCCTATGGAGAGATATCGCACGGCTTCCCATGCCACCACATCCTCTTCGTCATCGCATTCACCTCATGTCGCCTCCACTACCGCTTCCGAAACCCCGGTCAGCGCCATTGCTGTCGTGCGGGCCTTCGTCCGACCGTACCTCCAACAAGGATTCTCCCTTTCCCGCCTTGTTGTGTTTCTGATATCCCTGCTCCTTCCCGCCCTCTCGCTCCTGATAAGGTTACGGAGGCGACGAGTCGGTATCCCAGGCGCCCCCGCTGGAAGCGCCGCCGCCGAGGATGTTCGAAGAAGGTTAGGAGTACGAAAAAGTGCGGGCCTGTGGAGGACGTTATGGGAAGAGGTGGTGAGGGCGGTGGGTGACACGGTGAGGATGGGTGGACGGGGGCTTGTATGAGCGTGCTGTCCTCTATGTGGCCTTCAATTTCGCATGGGGTATCTATCTCTTTTCGTAATAACTTACGTGCCGCTTGTAATGTACAGTCTTGGACGTTTCGTACATCTTCCAAACTATGGAACTTTTCTAGATCGTAAATGTGCGGTTAGGGTGTGAGCGCATGTGAGCACGTAGGACCACGTGCTACCGTGCATTGGGTACGCGCCGAAACTCGAACTCGGTTCTTTCTACCCACCACAGTTATGCACAGGCGTTCCTCCCAAATACCCTAGTGAAGCCAGTGAAGGCTTGTACGAAAACTCTCCAGGTCTGAGCCGATTCCATGTTTCATTTTGCGACGTTGCATCGCTGGCCGTGATCCCATCGTTAGTTTAACAGACTCTACGAGTAGTCCAGTTATCAAACTTGAATTCATGGCCAGTGTTAGATGCTGCTGCAAGTATCAAGTCTCACCCTGAGCTGGAGAGCACCCGTCTTTATCTGATGCAACTGAAACGAGTGAGAACTCTCAAGCATCCATCAGGGAATGCGACGTCGATGTTGAGGGCATGGACTTTGGTAATGTGGAGGTCGTGTGGGACGGGGACCTCGCTGGGTGGACGAGGAAACTGAGAGAAACCAACGCAGCTGATCTGACCATTCTGAATTTCTGATTCATCCTTCCCCCCCCTAGTAAAGACTGTAAGAGTCTATTTGAGGCTTCCGCCTACATATGTCTAGATTCATTCTTGATGCATCCTGCCCCAAGCTTGAAGAGAACGAATACAAATCTTCCTTTTCAATGCTCATCTACAAATAGGTCATAAATTTGATACAACTCTGAACGCATACACCCTGCCATCGACCGTCTTATTTCAGCGCTTTCTTCATTTCCTGTGGAGGAAGTGTCAATTTCGTCGCGGTAAAACAAGACTCGGGATAATATGAACCTCTTCCATCGTGTCCAGATCGTTTGTCGCAATCCGTGTGATGTGCTTGCCTGTCGCCTGCTGGATCTGCTCCATCCACGTCCAGGTTTGCTTGTCGTGCACGAAGTTGATTGAGATACCCTTGCGACCAAATCGACCCGTACGACCTGACCCACAAAATGCCACTCATAAGTCACGATATCCTTCAAGACTAAAAACGGCTGACGTACCAATACGGTGAATATAGGTTTCGATATCTGGTGTCTGGTCGTCTTTGTGATTGCCGCCGCGCTCGCCCAACATGGGGAGGTCGTAGTTAACAACCATGTTCACCTGAAGGATGTCGATCCCGCGCGCGATGACGTTGGTCGTGATGAGCACCTTCTCCCTGCCTTCCCTGAAACCGTCGATGATCGCGTCACGCTCCGCCGAGTCCTTCGCACCATGCAACGACGCGACCTTATGTCCTTCGTCTGACATCCGCTTTGATATGCGGTCGGCAGTGTGTCGGTGCTGGCAGAAGATGATGCTCTGGCCGATAGTAAGAAGGTTGTAAAGGGAGACCAGGATGTCGTATTTGTGTTCCGCGTCCCGGCAGTCCATGTAGAACTGGCGAATGGAGTCCACCGAGAGCTCGTTCCGCTTGAGCTCGATTTTGTTCGCATTTGGCGCAAACTTGCTTGCAAAGGTGCGGACGTGGTCGGGAAAGGTAGCCGAGAAGAGGACAATCTGGGGGCCGGTCTTGTCGGCCTTACGAGGCAGGAAGCTAAGCGAAAGCGTAAGCGAGGACGAGGAGATGCGGGAAAGGGAGAATGCGTCACACTTTTTCACGCGCAGAGTTTGGTCACCTAGCCCATCCATGTCCAGCATGTTGTCAGCCTCATCAAGTACGAACACCTTGACCTCCGACACGTCAACGATTTTCCGTCTGATGAGATCGATCATGGTCCCCGGTGTGCCGACGACGATTTGGGCAGTGATGCTGGTTGCGGACTTTGGGACGTAGTCCTTGATCGCATATTCCGTCTGTACCGGGGTGAACTTGCCCATAGCAGCAACGACGGACATGATCTGCCGCGCGAGCTCACGCGAAGGCGCCAGACAAAGCGCTTGAGGCTTGTTCACAGAAAAGTCGACACGAGAAAGCATTGTAAGGACGAAAGCAGCAGTCTTTCCTGTTCCAGACTGCGACTGGCCGATCATGTTCTGTGGCCTAAGCATATGGCGTGGGTTGAGGAGCGAGACTGAAAGAGAGGCCAACGCACGGGTCTCGGAGCAAAAGGGGGAGTGCACGTTCTTGGATCTTGGACGGTTTCGTAAATCCCATATCGAAAATACCCTTGAGAAGATCGGCATGTCTACACCAAATGTGAGGGCCACGGTCATAGATGCAGAGAGATGTAAGACGCACAAGCCCAATTCTTCGAACGTCTTCGCACTATAGAGCGGCGACTCTGGGTCTTGTTGTTGATCTGCTAGCGTTACCTGACAAACGACGTCCAACAAATTAGAACGGCGCCGATTCTGGGTGAAGATGAGTTACGCACAAGGACTTCGAACGTTGACTTGATCAGATCGGTGTTATCCTCGGCAGGCGAAGGGGCCGCTAAACAGTGTCGATGTCAGTCCAAGACATGGATATACAACTCATGCGACATACGTTCTGATGGTTCAGCCTTCTTCCCTTCTGCAGGCGCATCTGCTACGGATTTTGTCGGGTGAGCGCGTTGTTAGATCAATGACTCAAAGGCGGACTTTACCAGTGGCGGGCGCATAGAAGCCATCGGCATCCTTCGCTAATGTCGACATGTTGATATTTGGCGACGTTTCGAAGAGAGGGAGTAAAGAATAGTAGTGGTCTACGGAAAAGGAGATGAGGGGAAGATGCAAACGATTCGAGTCGCGTCGCGTCAGATTCTCAGCTCCGCGTCTTTCCTCTTGCCATCATCTCTCTTGCCTTGCCATCATCTCTCTTGTCATCCATCATCTCTCTTGCCATCATCTCATCCAGCTCATCGACGGGCAACGCAGACTCCTTCTGGCGACGAATCTATGGTATCATGGATATCGGGAGAAGCACACAGAACATTCGCATCACCAGCGCTACTAAACATCGGCTCTAGGAATCTGTGTAGAGGTGCGTTTCGCCTTTGGTATCTTCCTGTTCTCGACGGCTGTGAGCTGACAGTCCGCGTTGTGTAACAGGCTTCAAGCCATCGTGTTCAAGCCATCGTGCTCATTCCAATACCTCATGTTCTATCCTTGTTATTCGAATAAACTCGTCCATAACCCATTCCATGCCACGGAACGTCCGACCGTTAAGAACCATCTACAGGCACGTCTCACACTTTTAAGAACGTCGCAAGAGAACGTTGCGGAAAAGAAGAATGAGAGTTATCGGCTTTGGCACGGTAATAACGGTGCAATGGGTAGCTAATGCATCGAGGGCGCGCTGCTGTCGCATTACGATTGAAGCCCTGTGGACAAAAGGGAAGATTGCCATGACTTCTCGTGGGCGCCCACCATCGACGCCCATAGGATCTACTGGCTGCCCTTAATCTGCCAAATATTCATGCCATCCCCGTGGGGATACTTCGACATCTGCCACTCTTGCTCCCGACGGTCCGTGGAGCCTTCCGCTCTCTAGCAGTTGATCAACACTGACTTGACCTTTCAATATCACAGACGCGCGCTGGACACAATCAACCGCCCGCGGTGGATCGTCGGAATCAAAACGTTGGACAGGTTGCAATCACGTTCCCCCGATGTCACCAGTCTTGCTCGAGGATTGGAAGGCATGATGATGATGATGAACACGGTCACAACGTACTTGCAAGATCCGATTCCAGCGAGTCCTCTCCATCCATTTGGCAAACGCTTGGTCTCATATCTTCTCTGACACAATTCGTCAGCCGATCCACCTTCACATAAACGCCTTTATTGCCCCGTCTAGCAAGCTTAACTTCCTGACCGTGATCTTGCGCCACCTGCATCCGCGGACTCGGTACGATGTCTCCGACGTCGAGGGTCCGTTATACGCGGCCCTGGGGTGCTTAAGACTCGGAAGGTCAACCTGACGTCTCGAACTTGCCTGCTGCCCACAAGTCCCTTGCTCTCTGTTTTACCAGCCATGTCCGCCGTACTGTCTGTCACCGGGTTGGACAGCTTCCTTGGGGCCACGTTCATTGGTGTGGTGCTCTCGACAGTGTACGTTTCATGGAGGCATTGTGAGTGAGAGCAGCGCTCGCTTACCACCCACACCTTGTACAGGCTCTTTGGCATAACGTGCATGCAGCTATATCTATACTATGCAGAACGCTGCCTAGGCGATAGCCGGCTCCTCAAGTTCTTCGTGCGTTGGCACGACACGTTGCACGAGCCGGTAGCTGACCGCTCGTCTTTTGCAGGTCGGCGGCCTTGTGTTCGCTCGCTGTCCGCTTCCTTAACCTGTTTGACTACTGACGTGGATGGATTGCAGGGTCATCGACACGTTCCATTGTGCGATGGTGTCCGTTATGTTCTACCATTATACTGTCTCCCACTTCGCGAATCTGGACACACTGTCAAAGACAACATGGCGAGTACTTCGTGCCGCGGGTGGAGCTTGCACTGACCAAATGTCCTTCAGGAGCTTCTCTGTAAATCTTTCCCCTTGTTTTTTCTAACTCTTCCTCATTTTTCAACTTCGGTTGGTCCAGGGGCAGGCGACAGTTGGAGTGAGTGAATCCCATCACCCAGAATAACCCATTGACTGAAAAGTATTCAGGCTGTTGCAAGCTTGATGGTACAATGGTACTTGCACTCCGAAGGCTTCTTTAGATGAACTCTATCCTAAACATGTTTTCATCAGCTTCTTTGCGCACCACATCTATCATCGTGCGTCGCTAGTGCTCCAGGTTTGCGGGTACGGAAGGTTCACGAAGGTTGTCAGTCAGCAGGAAAATAATCGTCGTTCCGGTTATAATCGTGCGTACTGTTGTCGTTGTTGGGATGCATATACTTATGCTGCCACAGGTTCTACTCTCCATCGTCCAGCTAGGTAGGCCCACTATACCCAAACAAACCCCCAAATGTTGATTGTGCCCTTCGACATGTAGTCATAGGCGGCGTAGGTATAAACCGTATCTCCATGTTGTCACTGTCCGTCGAATTGACCAATTTGATCTACTTACAGTCTACGTCCACAAAACGTAGGTTGATCATCCCGCTCACACCGGCTCACGGTCCCAGGCCAGTCGATACTGAAGAAAGGAAATGCAGGTTTAATACGCCCATTCTCCCTTCGTCGCGTGTGGAATTGGTAAGTAGCGCCGTGGCTGGATATCATTTTGGCTCAAGTTAACCTGGTTACTGGCAGCTTTGCGCTATAGTCGCGATCGTACTGCATGTCGTCTGCGACGTTCTCATTACCTCCGCGATGGCCATAAACGCTCGTCGAGGTCGCCTCTCTTTCCGCAGGTACGCATCCTCTGTAGTTAATACTTCTAAACCGTGATTCTTACCGATTCCGTTGAGGCAGTATGAGCCGCGTAAACCTCCTGGTCATTTATGTCATGAGCACAGGTTCATATGTTGCTGAACGTATAATCAGGATTAGTCTGACCTTAAGCATTTCTAGGATTGGCGGCAACGTATGTCACCCACCTCACCCATCTTTGTGTTTGGTACAAATGCTTGCGCGGATTTGCAGGACATGTGCTCTTGTATGCGCCATCACTGTTCGTTCGCCAGCTGTTTCCGCGCTATCCCAGATGCTGACTTGCCCCGCAGCTACTTGCTATGCCTGACACGATGGTCTACACGCTTTTCTACTTTGTCACCGTCCGCCGTAAGAGTTCCTGTTCTTGATAGTTAAAAACTTCCCTGATGATCGCCTTAGTATATTCGTGCTCTCTTCTAACATTGTAAGCACTCTACTTTGTGTGTCTATTCGACGCGCTTTCATCCGTCGACGGTGGTTTTAGACTCAATAACAGAAACAACATCCGAAATCATCGAGACCAAACCCCCATCTCCGCTTTTCAGGCCACAGTTATACCTCGGAGCGGCGACAAATCGCCTCGAATACGGGGGGTTTCTGTATATTCTGGTGGGAACATATCGTTCACGCCGTTCTCGAATAGGGAGAAGGAATTCGATGGTGAACCGGCAGATCATCTTGAAGAATTCGATGTCGGCGACCGCGGGCTCGTGGGGATTGCAGTGTGAGGCCTGACAACGAGGAATTCGATCCTGTATCATCATCTGGAGCATTGATGATATCCAATACCCATTTGCTTTATCGTTATGTAGCAAATAATCCTGCTTCATTATTTAAGGGAGATATACTGCAGGCGCGCAGAAGTGTGAGGATGGCCGCCTCGACGGCGTCTTGTGCATGGGGCAACGCATCACATCACCGTCCCGCTGGGCTGCATGTGAAGGCTGATCCCGCGATCGACCAACCCTCGGCCTACCAACAACCCGGCGTTCGTCTAACGGTGTAGACCCGCGTACCTTCATCCTGTTATGTAGCGCGTTTGCTTCTCTGGGCTACCATCCTACTTCAGCCCTCCGGGCCAACCCCAAACTCATGACGTACCAGAAACCAAGTATAAATAGGATCTTCTTCTCGCCGAACGGCAATAAGATTGACGTAGAAGCAACTTTGGAGTTCGACTTCAAGTTCGCGTCTTCGTACTACTACTAAGTACTGACTTCGACCGGCTGCGGGTAGTAGTATTGCGCATGCCGCGTAGACTAAGATAAGTAAGTACCCTCAGGCCTCCTCAGGCCCAGGCGAAGGCTAATGGATCTAGACCAACTTGAAGACCCTCGCAACGCCTGCATCCTGGGCCACTCTTGAAGCTTGGAGCTCGAGTCCCTCTTCGGGGATTCTTCGAAACATCGAAGCGACGTCGGCAACATGGCCTTGGAGAGGCCACACCCGAGCCACATCCCCATCCGAGTCTCCGAGGTCTGGGAGAACGGACAGTTGGTCAGTTGCCGAGCAAGTAGGCGTAGCAAGCCGCTTTTTGCCGTTTCGAATTGGGGCCTCGAATCCTCGACTCCAGGGGGTGCCGCGTGCGAACTCGGGCTCGTATTCACAGTGTGATGCAAGACTGAAAGATAGAGATAGAGGGCGCTGGGAGACCTTCCGTCGCATAATTCCGATTGGATGCACGGGAATCAATATGTGAGCGCGACGCCCAGTATTAGCTTGCACTAGCGGACCCAAGGCAAATCTAGGCAAACAGGAAGTTCAACTTATCTTCGTCTTGAAGCACGTGA
>MU282495.1:8928-19876 GCA_022385825.1 Amylostereum chailletii
TACCAAATAGCAAGTAGAGTAAGTGAAGAATCTTAGAGGTAGAGACATTGACACGACATAGAGAGCAGTGGTGAGATGGTTAGTACAACATCGTCATTTAAGTAGTGGCGGCCTCCTGAGAACCCGCGTCCCACACATGTACGTACGTTACCAGAAAGCCTCTCCAGAACGCCTCCTGGTCATCGAAATTATCCAACTGCGGCACGATAGAGAATGGATCCGAGCCAGAGTTAAGGCGGCAGACAAACACGCGTAGGAACAGTCAGAGTCATAGAGTCTTGCCGAAATGACTAGACCCGGGCAAGGGGAATCGGAGCCAAACGCTCCAGGAGGCTCCAGAAAGGTGGCCATCGTGCCAGTGAGCGGAGGAGAAAAGGGGGGGGGAGGAACGGCGGTTCGCGTCACGCGTGGACTTGACTGGGGTTCGTTCCAGTTCCAGGCTTGAACGCAACTTCCAATTGCAGGCGCGTCTGTGTTGTTTGTAGCCGCCACCTTCGCGCATCCATTCTCGCGCTATTGTCGCCATCCCAGGACATCCATCTTGTTCTCCCTTCCCCGGACTGCCCGTAACAGCTCTCCTTCTAACCCGTTACCCGCCACTCGCAGCAGTCGCCGCTTTCCCGCGACTCGCGCGGTGTGCACAGGTTGACTGCTCACGGCCAGGAGAGGAACGATCTTCAGATTGGTGTTGCAGACCGGGGTGCGTTCTTCTCCATAAAACTCTTCTCGCTCTCATCTCGACCCCTCCTTCAACCCGATCTTCCCAGAAACTCCCAGATCCCATGTATCCACCTCAGCACGCACATCGCTCCGATCCATGGGCCTTCCGCGCTCCCCCCCATGCAGCTCCCTCCTCTTCAGCCTCGGCTGCGGCTGCTGCTGCTGCTGCTACTTCCGTCGTCGCCCCCGCCATTCCTCCCGGATCTCAACCAGCCACTTTGGCCTCCGGTTCTGGCTGGCCGCCCCGTCAACAAGCTGCCTCGACGAATGGCTATTACCAGAACCCGGGCGCTTCCTTTCCTGCGCCCCCCGTCCCGCCGGGGGTTAACCCTCAGTTTTGGCAAACAGGCCAGTGGAAGTACAACGCTACTGCCGGCCAGGTCAACGCGGCTGCCGCCGCCGCCGCCAATGCGCGCAACGCCGCCGCCTATGGTCCGCCGTCGATGACAGGTTGGAACGTTCATTCTGGCTGGGGGATTCCCGCGCAGTACTACCACCCATCTGTATTGACGCAGAAGCAAAGAGATCCTAGCTATTGGAATACTCAGCTCACTGATAACGGATTGAAGTTAGAAAACATGCACATCAAGTGCGTATGACCGACCGCATATATCCCTTCCAAGTCGACTTACCGATCATTGTAGACAGGAGCCCGGAGAGGGTACTACTGGCACACGCGGGAAGGCCCCCCACACGCCCTGGACTTGGGTTCCCCGAGAGCTGACCGACGACGACGACCCTGTCGCCAGTTCTTCTGTCCGTCGCTCGACAGCGTCCGGTGCTGCCGCCGCTCAGGCGCTGGCCCAAACTCAAGCCCAAGACAACGGTCAACGGCTGCAGGCCCCATCAAATCAAAGTGGGGCGAGGACGAACGGGACAGCGGCGGCAGCTTTCTACGGTACACATAGCCAGCAGCAACAGATTCCGCAACAACAATCTCAACAACAACAACAGCAGCAGCAGCAGCAGCCACAGACACAGCAGCCTATATCGCAGGCCTCTCAAGCGGCAAGAGTCCAGCCCCCGCCTTCTGCTTACCGGCCACCTCCGCCACAAACCTCACAATCGCAGTCCCAGTATCCGCAACCCTCTCAGACTTCTTCCCAACCTACCATCCCCTCTCTGCCTCCGGCGACTCGCGCCTCACAGGCCTCATCACAAACTCATCCTCAAACGAACGCTCGCGAGATACAACGCTCGCATACGCTTCCCGCGCCGGTCGCACAGCGTCCTGAAGAGGCGACCCCCATGGGCCAACCCGAGACTTACGCCCAAGTCAGACAGCTTCGAACGACCTTCTCTCCTGCGATCGTCAGGACCCCCAATCACTACCGTCAAGTCTCCGGAAACACGCCACGGACAACTGGCTCGCAGTACCCCGAGGGTGGCGCCACTGCATCGTCAAACGTCCAGAGGACCGGTACCTCAGGCCTTCAGCGTTCTCAGACTGTTCCAGATCTGCAACCTACAAGTACGGCCTCCGCTTTTGCCGCTGCCTCTGCCTCCGCCTCTGCCTCCGCCTCCGCAATCGCACGGCAAAATTCGGCACCTTTCATACCCTCTCCCCCTTCACGAGATGAACGGATCAGAGAAACGGATCGCGACTCTGATCGTGATCGTGATCGTGATCGTGACCGTGACCGCGATCGAAATCGAGAACGGGATAGTAGAGACGGCGATAGGGATCGTGACAAGAAACGCGGACGTCCTGCCGTCAACACTACTATCTCTAATCTGACGCACTTTTCTGAAGAGCCAGATGGTTCACTGAGCCCATTAATTGAGGATGCTATACTCTCTGCTGCACAAGTTGCAACTGCAGCTTCGTCCGGATCGGCGTCGGCGTCAGCGTCGGTGTCAACAACACGGCAAGGGAGTCGAGACAGCAGCCGGCATCCACACCATCGCAGTCGAGAGAGCAGTAGGCATACGCGTCAGCAGCCGCGAAGTCCCACATATCCATTTCCCCCGGATCAAAGCAAGTTTTATACGAGCGTCCCAATGGAGCGGTCGACCTCGGGAGCGACCTCGGCGGCGGCAAGCCCACTGTCGAATCATACACGCAGCACACCTTCTTCGGCACGTCATTCCAACCCACCTTCTCTTCAACCTTCACCAAATCGCTCCCACTTTTCCACCGCTTCTATACCTGCCTCCACTTCCACCTCTACATCCGCATCCCAGGCCACTTATAATACACCATCTTCTGCTTCTTCATATCCCTCCCAAGCTGCATCCTCTCACACGTATCCGCAGGCAGGACAGACAGCGCCCGCGTCCACCCATCAGCCATACACCTCGGCTTCTCAGCAGGTATATGCGACCACCTCCCGTGGGTACTCTTCTGCGTCGCAGTCTGCGCACGCTCCTGCTGGCCAAGCGCCGGCCACTGTCCCTATGCCTCAATCGTATCCTTCTGCATCGTCTCGGCAGGCCTACACGTCTGTGTCACAGCAGGCGTCAACTGCCAGTGCCCAAAACAGTGCCTCGAAGCAAGCCGCAGCTTCCCAGCCGTACTCATCCGCCTCACAGCAAACATACCAATCCGCCTCACAGCAAGCATACCATTCTGCTTCGCAAAGCTCCGCGTCCCCGTACGGCTCAACTCCAGCCACCACGTCCTCCTCTTCGCCTTATGCACAACCTTCACCCTCCTCCAATAACTCTCACTCCCGTTCGCATACCACGCCTATAACGGCCTCTTCCCAAGCATACGCTCAACCGTCTTCTTCCCGGTCAGCGACGCAACCCGTGACGTCCTATCCCTCGCACTCGAGATCGCAGTCCTCAAATCCGCTCCCGGAACCTCCTCGGGATATGATCAGTGGGCGCATGCCTTCCAGTCGTTCCCCACCCGAGATGTCCACTCGTCGGATCCGTCGCGGGTACTGGAACAAGCGGGGGGACCACCTCACGGCGGACAAGACGGTCGTGTATGCTCCCTCTGAGCGCGCGAATCCTCCGGAGCTTGCGGATTACCCCAACCCCACGGATGGCTTCCTAAACCACAAGGGCGATTTCATCAAGTATGCGCGGTTCCACGAGGAGCGGGACAGCCTACCCTATCATGGAAGGTTTCCTGCAAGGCCTTACGACTCGGTACGTGTTGGCATTCGTGTTCTCAGCGAGACGGGCTCTGATCGATCTGCTTTCGGCATTCAGTGGGTGCGGTATGTATAGGCCCTCGGACGGGTCAGATCTACTGGCGCAGATTGCGGACGAATGTACGATGAGATATATGGCGGGTGCTTTTATGTATTTTTTGCACGCTGTGGATTTTGGGAATTGTATCTTTTAGGTTTTGCTACAGACTTTTGGAATGTAGAATACGCCGATTGAGTATCTGTATGAGTATGCACAGGCAAGCTCGCCGCTCCCTCAGTCTCACTCTCTGGCAGTTATCTGGGTAGTAGTATATCCTTAATTGTATTGCTACTAGAACAGGAACTAGGTGGTAGGTACCCGTACGTCCGGGACCTACGGTGTACCACCTTGTTGATCGATCGAATCACTAGTTGGTAACTTGGCATGTACTATATATATAGTCTATGGTAGTAAATTGTAATCACTGATGAAAAAGCTTTAGGAGAGGGTGAAATAAGGCAAAAATGACCAACCCAGGGGTCGAACCTGCAATCTCCTGATAACGCAATCGTAGTCAGACGCGATGCCATTTCGCCAGGCGGCCATGTGTAATAGGCAGTTACAATCACAACTAACCACCTAATAGCGAAATCCAGAGCGCGTATGGTCACAATCGGTCACCAAGAGTGACTAAACCATCACGTCGTTACGGTGACGCGACGCGCGTCCAGTCAAGCAGTCGAGCACGGCCGCGGTCATCTCTCCCCTTATTTCCACCATCCACCATGCCTGAACCATCCGAAATCGCGATCTCTGTTCCGTCTGAGGATCCCAAGAAAAAGGAAGAGAAGCCAGATGGTGCGTCAGGAAAGCAGAAGCCAGAGGAGAAGAAGGAGGAGGATTTGGTGCGTACACCCCTCGGCGAGCGCGTGTTTGTCTAACATCTGTTTTGAATTAGTCGGAGGAGGACCTCCAACTTCAGGGGGAGTTGGAGATGCTCATTGAGCGATTGAAGGCACGCCGTCAACGAAGAGTTTAACCTATTTATCATGCACTAACCTGCCTTCGTAGGAATCAAACACCAGTCTGTACAGACCTGCATTGGAGACCCTTCGGACATTAATCAGGACGTCAACTTCCTCGATGACATCTGTTCCAAAACCCCTCAAATTTCTGCGTCCCCATTACCCTGCTCTGCAAACTCTTTACGAAACTTGGACACCCTCGGAAGACAAGGTCGGTCCCGTGCGACATTGAAGACTTGTGAAGTCATCACTGACCGATTGTATAGAGTCTATTTGCCGACATCCTTTCAGTTCTAGCCATGACCTATTCCGACACTGAACCCCGCGGCACCCTTCGATACCGCCTGCTCGCGTCTTCCATGCGCGCACGTACCTCCCCTCTCGACGATCCTGGTGACTGGGGACACGAATACGTTCGCCATCTCGCCGCAGAACTCGGAGAAGAGTTCAACCTCCGGCTGGAGGTAGATTCTACCCTTCCACCGGCTCCTATCGAGCAAACGAAGCCCGCAGAAGGCTCGTCAAGCGAAGGAGCCGCAGAGAAACTGCCGCCAGCTCCGTTAGAGGTTGGCACCGTCGATGATCTTCACAACCTTGCAGTCGTCTGCGCCAAATTTCTCATCGCTCATAATGCGGAACCAGATGCCGTCGATCTGCTTGAGGAGCTGGAAATCGTTGACCGGATCGTCGAATTTCTCGACGAGAATACCTATCAGCGCGTCGCAGCATACATGATGGCGTACGCAATTCGTCGCTCTACTCCTTGCTAGTGCTGATTTCATATCCCAGTTGTGTCAATCTACTGCCTCCACAGGATGACCTCGCATTCCTCCAAACTGTGCACAGGATATACGAGAAGCATCTCAAATTCCCTGAGGCTCTTGCCGTTGCAATCCGACTCAACGACCCCGCACTGATTCGGAAGGATTTCCAGGCCCCGGGGAACCCGTATGGTTTTATGTCGTTTACATTCTGTAACTGCCGTCTCACGAAGATGTTTGTCAGATCCATGAAGCGTCAACTAGCATTGATTCTAGCTCGTGCCAATGTGCCTCTTCTCTGGCTTCAAAGCACGACGCTTGATGCGGACGGCGACGAAACCTTGGAAGAATTCCCAGAAGATATTCAGGAGATCTTGAACAACTCGCGACTGAGTGAGCACTTCCGCCAGTTTGGGAAGGAAGTTGGCGTGGAGGAAGCCAAGTCATTAGAGGACGTGTACAAGACACACCTGGAGAACACCCGTAAGCATGTTTGTTTCATCAGCCTCGGGATGCTCACTAGTGCGTCAGGTGGCCCTACCGCTGGGAATGTGGACTCGGCAAGAGGAAACTTGGCGAGCACTTTCGTGAATGCGTTTGTAAACGCCGGGTTCGGTAACGACAAACTCATGGTGGACGCGGAAGAAGGAAATGCCTGGATCTACAAGAACAAAGATCACGGTATGTTTATACACGTTCTTTGTCCTGCACATCTGGACTTTTTTCTCCAGGTATGATGTCAGCGGCGGCGAGTCTTGGGTTGAGCTTATTGTGGGATACCGACGTCGGTCTCAGTCACGTCGACAAGTACACCTATTCGTCCGAAGAATACATCAAGGTTGGGTGGTCCTTTGCTTTGCGTATAGTTTTGTTCTTATCTTGTATTAACCAGGCGGGTGCACTCCTTGCGACCGGTATCCTAAACTCCGGTGTGAAGTCGGACGCGGACGCGGCACTTGCTCTGCTTGGTGAACAAATCGATAACAAGTCCGTCCCTCTCAAGACGAGCGCGATTGTGGGACTTGGCCTGGCATACGCCGGTTCGCATCGAGAGGACATCCTTGCCATGCTCATACCGTTCGTCGCGGACGAGGAGGTGAGCATGGAGATCGCCGGCCTTGCGGCTCTGGCGATCGGGTTCATATTTGTCGGTAGCGAGAACGGCGAAGCGTCGAGTGTGATCCTGCAAACATTCATGGAGCGGGAAGACAAGTATCTTGCGGAGAAGTGGGCGCGATTTATGGGTCTCGGATTGGCTCTTCTTTACCTTGGTATACGAATCCTGCTGCCTTACTCTGACCAACAATGCGCTAACTTTCGTTTCAGGGGTACAAGGAACAGATTCTTACGACGCAACCATTGAAACATTAAAGGCGATCCCCCATACTATATCCCACCAGACCCAAATCATGGTCGAGATGTGCGCGTACGCCGGGACGGGTAATGTGCTCAAGGTACAGGAGATGCTGCACTATTGCGACGAGCACGTGGGAGTGGGTGAACAGGAGGAAGGAGGTGGGAAGAAGGAGGAGGAGAAGAAGGAAGACGAGCAGAAAAAGGAGGAAAGTGAACCCGCGGAGGGTGACAAAAAGGAGGAGAAAGAGGAGGAGAAAGAAAAGGACGAGAAGAAGGAGAAGAAGGACGACACATTTCAGGCTTTCGCCGTGCTTGGGATCGCGCTCGTTGCAATGGGGGAAGACATTGGTTCGCAGATGTCACTACGGCAGTTCAACCACCTGGTAGCGGTCTTCTATGCATTGTTTGTACGTCAACTGACTGACTCTGTCAGATGCACTATGGCGAGCCTGTTATCCGTCGGACCGTGCCTCTCGCCCTCGGCCTGGTGTCCGCGTCAAATCCTCAGTTGTCGATCTTGGACACGCTGTCAAAATACAGTCACGACAATGACCTTGCCGTCGCGCTCAACGCAATTTTCGCGATGGGTCTTGTGGGCGCGGGTACGAACAATGCTCGGCTAGCGCAGATGCTCCGTCAACTCGCGGGATACTATGCGAAGGAGCCAGATTGTTTGTTCATGGTCCGCATCGCTCAAGGTTTGGTCCACATGGGGAAGGGCACGATTGGCATCAATCCGTTCTTCATGGATCGGTCGGTGATGAGCAAGACTGCGGTGGCAGGACTGCTTGCGACGTTCACGGCATTTACGGACGCGAAGGCTTGTAAGTCGCATCGCATTTGCGTCGCCACAGGACACTGTTGTTGACGGCTGGGGCCTTTCAGTCATCTTGGATAAGTACCACTGGATGATTTACTTCCTTGTGACTGCCATGTACCCGCGATTCCTGATCAGCCTGGATGAGGAGCTGAACCCGATGCCGGTCACGGTTCGCGTCGGACAGGTACGCTCCCTGCTTTCTTTCCCACACCGTGTTCTGACAAACGTGCAGGCGGTCGATGTTGTTGGTCAAGCAGGCAAGCCGCGAACGATCTCCGGCTTCCAAACGTACCAGACGCCTGTGCGTGTGGCGACGACGGAACGCGCAGAGTTGGCGACGGAGGAATACATCCCATTCGCTCCTATCCTTGAGGGATTCGTGATTCTTCAAAAGAATCCAGGATGGGAAGCGGAAGACAAGATGGACCTATAGCCGTTGAAGCCAGATTGCGCTGTGTACTTCATGCTGTAACGCGATGCATACTCCATCCTCTTTATTACACTTTCTGCTGCTACGTACTGTAGACTGTAGTGGTAGATACGTGCTACATTGTTCTCGAATGTTTTGTCAAAGATGTGGGGAGAGCGAGACCCGTGGGAAACTGATCAACGGTGATTTGGTTCCATTCGGTTAGCCGGCGGCGAACGGGCGCTCCGAGGTTCCAACCGACCAACAAGATTTGTTCCCACTCGCTCCTCTCTGCATGGCGACCGTGTAGCCTGCTCTTCCTCGCTCCCTCCTTCGCTCTCTGCTCTACGACAACGACGATAACGTCGATCTCGAAGACGTGCGTGCCCTTTCGTCTGACCGCGCCGCCTTCTCTACAAGCACAAGTCCGACTTCCACCACAGTACCACCCCATAGAAATTAGACGCGTTCAAGTTTCCGCGCGTTCTTCGGCTCTTCATTGGACATCCCCACTTTGCAAGGCTTTGTCACTACCATTTACATTATAATTTAACATGGTGCGTTTGGCCTTCTCTGTGCTTTGCTCGTTGTCTCAAGAACGACATCGACAGACTAATCGACCTACTTCCCCATCTCTGTCCCCACCGAGCCTAATGTCCTCGTCGGACACTTCAGCCACCGGTTCCCAGCCATCTACCTCCCGTTTTTCTCCCCCGAGCACACCGCCACGAAATAGCCGGGGCAGGGCACCTGCGCGATATCCTCTCGCGCTCGCCAAAGGGAACGATCCGAGCCGCGTCCCTCTCCACCGCCGGGGCACGTCGCGCACTTATGAACGTTTGGAGGATCTTTTACGCGAGGCGGGATACAAGGAGACTCGCATATTTACCCCAGATTCGGAGCGGCGAGAAGGAGGCAACGCCATCAAGGAGGCCAGTGATCAGAGTCGCAGAAAGGGTGTCGGCGGGGCTGTCGTAGGATTCTTCGCAGGCCTTGTGCACGGTGGGGTGCAGGATCACCAAGAAACTGCTCCTTCATTACCTGTTGTCCGACGCCGCGAGTCGTTCTCTCTACCTCCGTCCCCACTCGGCCACAAGAATGTCACAGCTGCACAAGACCGTCCTGCGTCCCCCATCTCAGGTTACGCGTCTTCTTCGTCCTCCAAAGCGCCAAGCCGCGCTCGCCAACAGCGCCAACCCTACTCCCATCACCCCCATCCTCACGCCCATCATCCGCACCCGCACCCGCACCATCGTATTCGTCAATACATCGCCGACGAGCGCGTGATTCGCCCCCAGCCTTCACTGCCGACTTACACCGAAGCCTCCCCTGCCCGTGCATATCTTCGTCACATGGCCTCCGCTCCGTCCATGCAGCGATCCCCTCACACCGCTTCCAGTCCGGATGTCCGTCGTCGGGTCGTCGATTTGGACGAACAACCTCCAATGCCTGCCACATGGCTCGAGACCGTTGCCCGGGCGATCCTTGGTGTGCCAGGTGCCCACGCTGGTGGGCCAACTCCTGCGGCGCCTGACACCTCGCCAGTGGTTTCATCCGCTGCGTTTACATCCCACCCTGCATCGCGCAGCAGCACGATTCGTGGACGGCGACCAGCGATGCCCTTGTCCGACAACACCAATGGTGCATTGAGGGGGCGCAAGCCACGCCTTGATACGAGTTTGGCCCCGCCGACGTTACTGACAAGCGTGCAACCTGCATCCCCTGGACTGGTCGTGATGACGCAGGTTGTGTGCCGTTCTGCTCCAGCGTCGCGTTCGACATCGCTGGCCAGACCGAGGGATGTCGCTGCGGACATGGGAAGCGTGCGTGGCAAGGGTAAACCTAAACCGAAGGCGAAGGCGAGGACGACAGGAAAGGGGCGCAAGACGGGTGGCCCGAGTTTGAGCGGACGCGTGGAAGGAGATGGGTGGGAGGCGGAGATGGAGGCGGACGGTGAAGAGGAAGAGGAGGAGGAGGGTGAGATTAACCTCGCGCGACTGCTCGTAAGCCCGAAACGCCAGCAGTCCATCCAGTCTCTCCGACGGCACTTGCATCGCCCAACGCACGGTCTTCGAACGGCGAGTGGCGTTTCTCCGATCCCCGCTATACCGTGGTCACCCGAAGACGACGATATCCAGCCCGCGAGCGAAGGCGAATGGGAACAGCAGCGTCTTCGCGCCCGGCTGAGGAAGCGAAGGGAATCGCTCAATGCGGGGGATTGGCTCGCGGGGGTGAGGGAGGGGACGGAATCCCCAGCGAACACTCGCAAGCGACGCGGCTTGCCGCGGACATGGGCACAGGATGGGGCGGAGAGAAGTTAGGAGCGGTGGGTAGGTGTTGTTGTCCCATCTTCTAGATCAGCCGAATTGATTCGAAAGTCGACTGTCCAGGTGCGGCGGGTTTAGGCTCCTGGCTGTCCTCGGAGGAGCTGTGTCTTTATCCTAGGTTCCCTGAGGTTCTGCCGTTGCAGAGTTTATCGGCAGAGATCATGCGGACTGTTTATGTCCCCCTCGATGGTCGCAGCATTCTGTTTCCGGCAGGAGGACACGTTGCACTTCTGTGAGCCTCGTGGAGAAGCGCGGAGAGTTTATGCTGCCCGTTCCATTTCCTAGGACCCGGATGGAGAATTTTCTGGTAACGTCATTATGCATAATCGATTTTTGGTGGCCTGTATTGCATAGCCCTGTTACATATCGCTGCAGCGCCTCGTGCGCCACACAATAATACACATACGAAGAGGGGGAATTTCGGGTAAGCTCTGGACGTATTCTGG
>MU282496.1:0-19585 GCA_022385825.1 Amylostereum chailletii
GGCAACGAGGACGCGTTCGCCATCTTGGCCAAAGCTGGTGGTCTACCCGCCCCCACGGGCTCTGACGACGCGGATTGGCTTATGCTGAACGGAATATCGGGGAAACTTGCCAGTCAGGTCTTCCGTGTGAACACGAAGGCAGGTCAGCCCCCGGCATCGGCGAGTATAGGTCATTTAGATAACACGAGTCAAGGCTAACCGGATAATCCCAGGGTGCGCCTGGGAGCGAAATTTCGGTCAAGTATACCACGAAATATGGTGAGTGGATAAGAGACCGCTCTGCGATACTTGGATCACTGAACAGAGTCCAGTATTTTACGGCGCGTCGCTTTGACCCAGAGGCATCGAGGTTTAAAGGATAAGGTGGAGGTTTCGTATTGGCTGCCTTGGGTCGAGATGTACGGAAAATCCAGCGCTAGGGGTCAAAATATTCAACGTTTGACGTTCAAGGACGACTTGGTAGTTACTAAGCCAGTGTTGTGACTGGGTAGTTGCCCCCACCCTACAGCGAGACAGCAGCATACAGCGAGGGACTGGAGCCTGATTTCATAGCATGCGAGAACAATGGGTACAGAGAGTAAAACGGGTGTAAGCAAGTATAGACAGTAAAAGCAAGATGTAAGACATCAGAGCAAGAGCAAGGACAAGGTTCGTCGATAGACACAATTATAGTAAAACGCAGGAAAAAAGTTGATCACGCCCAGGGTTGTTGACTCTCCTCAACCGATGCCAGCGCCTGCGACACAGACGAAAGCTCCGATTATTTCCTCGCCTTCGAAATGCGCCCGTCGTGCTCTTGAGCCGATTTGCGTTTCTCCCCGTGACTGCTGGTGACCGTGGCCCCGATCTGCTTTGGGAGCTCTTTCGGCGGCAGCTGGTCAACTGCTCCGTCATTTTCTGGCCAGCCATCGACCTCGAGATGCGCCTTGAAAATTGCGATAAATTCGTTCGCTGTATCGAGAGCAGCCAGCGCCTTCTGTACAACGAGCGGAGGATAGTCTTCCATGCATTCAGGGTCTAGGTAAAACATGCGAAAAGGCCTGCGAAGCGCGTTCATCAAGGCGACAAGTTGCGAAGGCAGCGTTGAGTCGATCAGAGCCGTCGGAGTGAAGTATGACCCCCCACGAAGATAGTCTGCCTTGCAGTCCCCTCCGGAATATTGGCCATCCACTACGGTGTGCCAGTCAAAGATATAGTGGAGTTGCTGCGCAAGTGCAATCGACGGGAATCCGGCCGGGCGGTAACGAAGGACATGGTAGACGAGGACATGGACGAAGGACTCGATGTCGTCACGGAGGAGGTTCCGGAAGAAAACTAGAGGCTTCATAAGTCGTTCGGCGGATGTAAATTCCAGAGCTTCCTGAGTATCAGTAGGGCAAAGTAAGACATTGGAACGGCGAGGTGTGCATGTGGAACCTACGTTTCTCCATTTGCGGCACGGTGACGCAGGTAGACGTGCAACGTGCGGATCCCAGTCTATGAGCATCCCTCCACTAGTGTTATCTTTCCCGACAGCATTGTCGCCCGCGCCAATGTCTAGTTGAGTAATAGTCGTATCAGCTTACACTGAGGCGGCGGCGAGTCGAAACTCGAAAGGAAGAAACTCACGCTCTTGTATCCCGGGGGCCAGGTCCTCGGGACCAGTACTAGTGGTAGGAATATGCGACTCGGAGTTGAGAGACCGCCCCAGAGATTCGTTGTCTCCTCTGTGGTAAATCGCGCTGTCCAAGGACATGGTGCGTTACCGCTGCTTGCTAAATATGCCTTGTGGGTTAGCGGGGAGCTCGTTGTGAGTGGGGTGCAGTTGGACGTAGTGGAAGTGAAGAGCAAGGACCGGCCCGTGTAAAGGACCCTTACATTGTTCGATATTCGGCTGGGATATGCCGGCGGCGTGGTGCATATTGTTTTTGAAGTCGTCAACTCGACGTTACTCAACGTACTCAACAGTACTACTGTGTTTTTGGGACACGTGGTATATTATCTTGCGCGGACTTGCGGGACGGGTAAGTATCGCGAATGAGGTTGTGGATGATCCCGAGTCGGCACCAGGGTGCCGGAACTGATGATGTCATGGTGGATGCATACTTCTCTGCCAGACCAAGTCCTAGCTACTCGCCACAGCCGTTGGAAAGGTGCTGTCCAACTCTCTTACAGTCACCCTATTTTTGTATACGAGAGGAGTGAATATATTCTGCGCCTCAGAATTGTAGTCTTCCACGCTCTTTGATTCGAAACGTGAAATAGTTACCAACCAACTTGCAGGCCAATTTCTCCACATTCAAGATCCTCCAGTCTTACGGGCACCGCAGCGAGGGTATTGTTGTGACGATAGGGAATGTACGGAAACAACGAAAACCGGTGCTATCCATCAACGAGCGACGAGGGGACTATTATAAGTACAATTGAGGTAACAGTAACGTAGAGTGTGATCGGCCTTCAAGGCCGTGAAAGGCTACTGATACAGAGGACGACGACGGTCAGTCAAAAACGAGAGCGATGCGGATGAAGCAGGCGAGAGCAGAACGACAAAGCGATAAATCCATGAGACCCTGAAGGAGCGTATGACGCATCGCGAGGGATGGGCTTTTGGCGCGGAAATATAGACAGAGAAGTGCGAAGATGACGTGGGGGACGACGTAGGAGTACAGTAAGATAGTTCTGAGGGAAGACAGACGAGGGGATAGGAGAAAGGTCATGCCATATCGTGAAGGTGAATGGGTTCATCGGCCACAGCTTTCACTGAGTAATGCCGGAGAGCTATGCCATCGTCAGACTCGTAGTCGGGTGGGCAGTAATCGGATGGTGTGGAAGGCATGGGGGAAAATTGGTCTATAGTTCCTGGGGAACCAGAAGCGAACGACCGAAGGGCCGCCGAGGAGAGAATCCGCTTTGGAAGAGCGTCATTGTTGTCCTTGACGTCGCCGGGATACAGCGACACAATGGTGTGACGTTTAACGAGAGTGCGCGCTGATGGCATGCTGTCCCTGCGAGACGGGTGGTTAAGAATAGCAACGAATGTTGTTGAGATAACATACTGGCTGTGGAGATAACTCGTCTTCGGGGTTGAGGGTGACCTGCGAAGAACATGCTTCATGAACCACTCCCAGCAGGCTCGGTATTCCTTCATTGCATCCTCTCCGAACATGAAGAAGATGGCGAAGAAGTACGCGGATATGGGGACCGTCCACCATACGAGGAGCGTGAGGCTCCAATCGTAGTTCGAGAAGAAGGCCGTGGGGAACTGTCCGACGGCCAGCCACCCTGCGTGGACATCGCTCCAGTTTGTCCAAGGACGAAGGCCGTAGCGCGACGAGAACCACACTTGGAGGATAGAGACAGCTAAGGTCCATGTCATAAGGACGATTGACATGCACATGAGGCGCATGTAGCGTGCTGTCGTGAGTGCGGATTGAGATGTTCGGAGGTTTTCTGCGAAGGAAGCACGACGACGGAAGAAGTGACGGAGAGCTAGGGCTGTAACCGGGCCAATTACGACTAGGCCAGGCAGCTAGACGAAGAAGTGCTCACCCGCCATTACTAAGGTGGCGATAGAGACCACGAGGTGTGGCACAAAGACGATGAAGATGGCGGGGATGGAGACGTAGAAAGTGGCGCGGCATCCGAGGTCTTCGACGATGTCGAATCGATGACCTTGTACGATGTAATCTACGAAACGGTAAGCGCTTGTTTTCGTACATGGGAGAGCGAACTCACGAAGAACCATGTAGAGCATTGGCAATGCCCAGCACATCGCGATGTCGAACCACACCCAGCGCCGTTTTGACACGTAGGAAACGCTCACTTGGCGGCACGCAGAAATGCTCTCGAGACGAATGCAAAGGCAAAGGCAGGCTGCTGGGAGCGCGAGCGTGCTTCCCAGATTGAGTTTAGTGACTGTACCGGAGGTGTATCAGCCTACACTCGCTCGCGCGTACAGCTCACGTACCTATGTCGCACCACACAGGGACAACCTCCTGGACGCTGCCGGCCCAGATGAGGGAGTTAATTCCGATGGTAAGGCAGTCGATGAAGAGCCAGGCAATCATGGATAATGTGGGGACACTACGCGCTCGCCAATGCCATGGGATAGGGACGAGTACGAGGAGGGCCGCGATGAAGGCGCCTACGGGGAGTTCTGGACGCATGACAAACTGAAGGGGCACAATGGGCGAGCAGTGAGGAGTACGAGAGGTGGCATGGCGAAGGGCTTTATGGCTACTCAAATTTTCGAGAGGACAATGGGAGTTTGTCACAAAAGAGCTCAGAGCTGCACAAAGGAAACCATTACTTAACGCCGAGATCCATATCGGACATGAGGCATGCTTACGTAAACAATAAAGGGTGCCAGGTGACCTGCTTCTCGCCTGCTTAAACGGCCTGAACCTTTCTTGCCGACGCCTTTCTCGGTCTGGACACAGCCTGGATATCGAATAGGAATGCGTTGGTGATGCGTACCGCGCGTACGGCGGCGTACCCTTTGCTTTCTGGTTCTATGTATGTCGTCTTCATCTCTTATATCTATTCCACCCCCTTCTGCACGGATGCGATCGAAACCCTCAAGCCTCGACGTGGAATAGACGACTCCGTGGCTGACGGTGACCTAACGGAGGCATTGATCATGTACGGCTATATCACCTTCCCCTGCAAGCTGCACCGACAAACCAGCTGCAGCTGCCCACACGATTTCGGATAATAATAGCCCTAAGCCTTATACAACCACGTAGCACCTCAACGTCAACGGTTCTGCGAGCTTGCCTACTCATAACGTGAAAGCACTTCCATGGAAACGAGTCAACCCAAGTCTAGTTGCTAAACTTAGGGTTATGTCTAGTCTCCGTGGCTGACCTTACCAGAAGACAGTCGTTCTGGTTGGGTTATGTCCTACCTGCTCGTCTCGTCACGCGTCAGTGTCCGTTAAAGACTCGGCCTCCACTGTCCAGTCTAGTCAAAAGTATCCTCCATTTGAGTCGTGGGCTTTAGTATGAGGGTTGACGCCTATCTACTCTACATGGTTGCATCGTTTGGAGGTTCAAATTCGCGCCACTCGCACGCATTGTGTAACAGGAAGCTGGTCAAAAGACTTCATAGCAGAGCAGGGTGTGTGTGGACGAAAAAGTAAAATACAGACAGTACAGACACTACAATACAACTCCGTCGTATGCGCTCGCACACGAGGAAAAAACCAACAAGCCCAAAGCATCCCCGTCCGCAGCGAAACGAATAGAAAGAAAGGAGGGGGGAGTATATGGAGTAGGCTCTGCTCGCAGAGCCCGGAGGACATGAGTCGGAGGAAAGGGAGAACATGTGCGCGCGCAGGTGTGTCGGTGTACGCCCCACTCGTTCACGAGTGATAGATATAATAAGAGTTACCCATAAGTTAAAGTGGGTGGATAGAAGGAAGGATGGCGCGGAGAGGTTCGGGGACGAGAGAGGGGGAGCCGCGAGTGGTACAGCAGGGACCGACGTGCAGTGGTACCAGTTGTGACACCTGGAGAACAGATGATCGTCAATACAGCCAATGGAGAACGGGATGCTAGAAGACGTACGCCGATCAGTGTCGTCATGCGATGATACACATATTCGTGTACGGTTGTATCGTATCCTCGTTGACAGGTGCAGCGGCGCTGGGATCTTGTCTGTGCGTGGGTTTGGCGAGCAGGGCCGCTAGAGGCTTAGCTGAAGAGAGATCGGCAGCGCCGAACATCAACGTATCTGCGTCAAAGATGTCTGTGTCGAATGAATCCATGCCGGTGGATGATAGAGGATGTATAGTGGGTGGAGATAGAGGCCCGCTGGGCTCGGGATCGGTGAGATTGTGAGTTGAGGGTGATACAGAACTTCCGCCTCGGTCCAAAGCCCTTTTATATTCCGGAACAAAAGCACCAAGTCCAATTATTCCGTCATCCGGACCGGCGGCGGCAAACATAAGCGCCGGAATAGCGGTTTCTCACGCTTCTGCCTTGTTCAGTTTGTGGGCCACAAAAAGGACGCTCTGCTGCCTTCTGCTGCTCGCTCCTTCACCTCCATATATCCAGAATGGAATACAGAAGATGAACTTGATTTGCCATCCCAGTTGGTTGTGTAAGAAGGTATGTACTTACGGACAGAGCGGGTGGGGTAGTTCCGGCAAATCCCGATCGGGCCGGTCTCCGCAAACTTGGTCCCGACCCCCTGGCCGAGCTCGACGATCAGCTCGAGTTCGGAAAGAAAGCATACTCCGAGACCTTGCACCAGTACTCGAGGAATGGAGAGTGCGGCGTCACTCACGACTGACGAATCCGAAGCGCTGACCAGTACGGTGTCGAGGCTTTCGAAAGTAGTCAGGCAAAGAGAAACAATAAGCAGAGATGAAGTTTGAGGATCCCCCAACTTTCCGGATGCTATGAGGACCTTGTGCCAAAAGTGTTCAACAAGCTGTCGACACAGAGAACGGCTGAAATTCACAGATAGCCAAATGATACGAATTGGTGGCACCTGCGCCTGACAACACGGAGGCTTGTTCTTCCACTGCCATCTCGCAATGTATTCCATTGACAACAGGAGCCCGTCCAGTGGCAGCCATTCCAGGGTGACTGTCATACACAATACGATGGCCGCCCAGTGTGGAGCAAGAGCAGTGAGACTGTCGCCGATGGACGAATCGAACATGCCGATGAATTGTGTCCCGCTTTTAGAATAGAGGCGCCCGTCGCCACGGCGAGAGCGACTCGGAACTTCAGATTGTTGTAGAAGATATGCCAGGGGTTCCACACTGCTGAGTGGCATGCGCCGCTTTCATCTTGTCCACGCTTTCCCTGTCAGCTGAGAAGATAGGCAGCACGCACGCGATGACGCTTTGAAATTCGTCGCTGTGAACGGTTGGGTATCCTTCTGAGAGTTTTCTATTGAAACACGAGTTTCATGTCGGAACCGCCTTGTCCGCGTCGGAGCCCGAGTCGTCAGAGCGCATAGTGAGGACAATAGAACCTGATAGAACGCTGTCTCGCTTTGGCCTTTCCTGAATCTGAGGGGTTTATACAGTCCCGAGTGAGATGGTCGGAGCTTGCATTCCTCGTTGAGATGGAGATAAATTCAGTGCCACCAGGGTGAGATACCCCATTCCTAGTCGGCATAAACGGCCTTGACTTGAATCATCTTGTGAGTCCCGGAAGGACCACCGGCCCTATGCCACCCACAAAAGGTCAGACAACGATAGAAAGGGATGTCGGCAGTGAACCGCAATGGGTGGGAGAGAGAGGTGAGAGATGAAGGTGGGGATTAGGCCATTGAGGGTGCAGGGAGCTATATTCCGAGTAGAGTCAGGAGATGGCCAGGGGGAGGGATTGGGGGAGAGCCGTCCGATGAGAGGATCTGTAAACGGAGCTGAGAGAGGAGAAGATTCACTCACCTGAGACCGAAGACACCTATCTTGGGTCGTTTCCGTCGGCCACCGCCATCGCACGCCTTGACGTTTCCTGGCAGTTGTACAGTAAACATGAACGATATTAATCTTGAATTCCGGCATCTGCTCCAACGCATAGCTGACAAGCTTCTCCAGTGCGGGAGATGGGGGATGAAGGCGAGGAGACGTTGTCAGTTGGGTTGGTAAGTTGGGTGAAGGAAGGGAGTAAATAGTAAACAGAACCGAAGCTGATGGGGCCGGGAAGACTTGCCGAATAAATGAGTCTATGATCAAACTTCCCTTTCATGTCGGCCGGGGCGGCCAACAGAACAATAGCGGTCACCTCTGTATTTCGCGAACAATACGTTTCGTACAATGACATAATAGGGGCGCCGCAGACTCCGTCCACATTCGAGCTACCCCCACCTCAGGCTCTGTTCCAGCGCGGTGTCCTGTAACGTTTACAACACAGCTTCAAGTCAGGCGGTGAAGTATGCTTCTAAATGAAAATCGACCTTGCACTGAGGAGAGGGCACTAAACGAGAATATTCGAAAGGGCCTTCAAAAACAGATCGGGTTCGTCCCATTGCATCTGTTGCAAGCGACTGTCAGGTCATGATCCTCCCAAGTCGAAAGAAAAAGGCTGACAAAATGATTACACCCAGGAATAATCTCGAATGTCATGAAGTCCCCTCCGTGGGCCGTATTATCGTCCTCCATGTCCCACATCGCGGCAAACGAGTATGACGGGGCATGCTCCCCACAAAGGAGATGCATTGTCATCTTCGGGAGCCTCGCCCGAGTCGCCCGGTCGAAGCACGCTTTGCGGTAAATCGCCAGCGCTTGAGGTATCATCGCAAACATCCCCGTCATCTCGTCGACACTCTCGTCGAGGATTTCTGCAATGTCAGCGGTGGTCATGTTGTAGATCGTCGGCACGCGGGAGATGCTGGGCACGTAATACTCGAGCACATTTTTATCGCGTGTGGCGAGGTCGCCGTGCGTGAAATATGATCCAGGAAGTGTACATCGGCACCCTCTTCTCCTCTGGGACGCTCGTGTCTATGTGATGTGACCATGTAGATGGTGGGATCGGGAGGCCCGCGATGGTGGAGGGCGGCTCTGTCGGACAGGTTGAGCCACGACAATCTGATGAGTGACAAGGCTAGTGCGCACCAAACAGTATTGTTCTACGAATATAGGCAGAAAGTCGAAGCTGGGTGGCGCCTGGAAGAGTCTCTAGATTTGCGATAGCCGAAAAAACGACGCCATGGCCGGATGACCAAGGAAGGAGGACCACACCGCCGTTCTTTCCATCAATGTCTGCCGGGGGCAGCTCGTTCTTCTGTATGAACAGATCGATGAATGTTGCGAGTTCCACCCCTCTCGCATTCAGATATTCTTCCTTTTCTTGATCGGAGCCTACCGTTGCCTTGGACGCTTCCTCCGGTGTGAGAGGCGTAGAACCGGCGTATGGTCGGCGGTTTACAGCGACGACACGGATGTTGGCTGCGTGAGCGCGGCTCAGCATAGGTTTGAACGTGTCTGGAGGTGAGATACTGTAAGATGCAGGTAACACTATGGGAAGCAATCTGGTGACGCACATGCAGTGAATCCCATCCCATGGACGGCGATGATGGTGGTATAGGGCTCGTCAGATGCTGGAGGTGCACCACTGTCGAGAAAAGTGAGCTTGTCGCCGTTCCTGTCGTTGATGACAATGGAGCCCGTGTGTAAGTCAGCGGGGGGCATCGATATCGGATCGTCGTCGCAGTAGCGTCGTACGCCGCCCTCTGTCGAACTCCTATCATAAATATGAGCGCCAGCCATCATTTCCACACGAAGAACACACCTCCACATCACTAACTAGTCTACACTGCTTCGTCGCTTCCACACAGTCCCACACGTGTCGTATCAGAACGCATTGTCATCGGTATCACACGGCAATAGTGCGGGCTTAAAGACAAGCATAAAACATACATGTACAGTCCGGATAGCGTGGAGTCTGCTCGCGTGCGCACTCAAGCTAATAGGAAAGAATTAGTTTCCGAGTGCCACGTGCACTTGAAAGAAAGAAAGCAAGGATCGGTACTTATCAGGCCTCCCGTAGGTCTGACAGGGTTTGTATGGGTTGTGGATGGGGCGATGGAGGTTAAAACTCAAAACTGCTGAGGCGGATCGGGATCGCAGCCGGGCCACGTGCCAGTAGAGCCCCACCTCTTTGACTCGGGCGATCGCAAGCTGATCGCAACATAATGAATGGCAGAAACAATAGTGTCCGCGTCTGGATATGTCACACAAAGGGGATCCTCCAGAGAACCATAAAAGGACGGTCATACCGCCTGTGTTCTGACCAATCCCCCTTCCCATCTTCCCCCAACTACTCGGTCGCCAGCGTCCTGTGTTCACTACGCAGACATAGCTTTTACTACCACAATGTTCATGAGCGAACTTGTCGTCATTACTATCATACAGTATAACGAGCGTCAAAGAACGAGCGTACAAGTACAACCTATCGATACAGAAGGAGCGTGGGCGTAGCCGAGCACAAAACCGGGACAAGATTCGACGGAAGGGATGTAGAAGAAGAGCGGGACAGGCCGAGGAAAGACGGCTTGCCCGCATGCCGGTGGGTATCTGGCTGGAAAAGTGGTATACAAGAAGGACGAAGTGGATTGTGTAGGTGCGTAATGGTGTTTTTCTGGTGACAGTCGGCGAGGGGGTGGTTATGGTCACGGATGCATGATCTTGTCGTGTATCGGTGTGGTGAGGGGGTCGTCCAGTGATATGTGCCGCATGTCGCTGATGGTCATCGGCTCGAACTCGGACAACGATATGGATGTACGCGACGCCGAAGGAGTGGCATACACCGACGACGCTATCGACATCCTCGATTTCTCGCCGCGCCCGAAGCCCTTTTCGAGATCGACGGTAGGGGTGTCCATCGCGAACGCCTGCTTCGCATACATGGGAGGCGGAACCGGGGTTTGGTAAAATGGGAGGGTGGGTGTCGACGTAGGGGAGAACTTTGAGTGAGAGCTGGTGCTGTAAGAGCAGGTGAGCATCTTCGTTTGGAGATACAGACAATACTAGCGCACGTTTGGTAACCGGTGAAGGCCTTCGGTTTGGACGTGTGCTTGATGCCGACCGCCTTGCCAATCTTGGCGAGAGCCTTGCGATAGTGCCGGCGAGCATCGCTCGACAAACCGAACAGCATGAAGAACGCGATGGCGCAGAACGGGGATAACCACCGAGTCAGCTCCACTGACGCGTAGATGCGGGAGTCCGAGTGCCAGACGATCGAAGGCACCTGCTCGAACCGATTCCAGTTGAAATGGGTATCGGCCCAGGAAATCCAGGGCTCGATAGGAGAGCGCGTGGCGTTCATGACGATGGTGTAGATCGAGAGGGGCAGAGTGCAGAGCATTTCCGTGCAGGCGAGGATCATGAAGCGAAGGTATTGGTTTGCGGTGAGTGAAGCTGACGTTCCAGAGAGGACCTCAAAAAACGACGCTCGATGTTTCATGAACGCACGAAGCGTCAACGCTAAAACGAAGGTACGTTAGGGAGTCGTCGTAGAAGGGAGTACGCTGACAAGACATACCGGCATAAACGAAGGAAATAGAACCTATGAGGGCCGGCCACATGAAGACGAGAGGGTACGCTGGCGCAGTGTTGAAGATAACCGCGACACACCCGACGTCTTCCAAGATGTTGGCCCTGTGTCCTTGTACAACGATATCTGCGAGGGGCAGAAGGTGAGTCCAGATCTGCGGGTCTGTGTAGAGATGACTCACGCAGCGCCATCACGAGGAAAGGGAGAAGGACGGCAATTGCACAATCGAACATAATCGACCTAATTTTCTGCACGAATGAACGTCAGCAGAGCTGCAAGAAGGAAAGCCGATGGGAGGACGTACGTCTCGGCGAGTAACAGAGACCACCCGGACTGCACTGATGTTGTACAGACGACGGCTTATGCAAAGCCCCGAGGCAGGGATACCTACAGAGGCACCAACAAGAATTTTCGTCGCTGTGGGCCTCCGTCAGGAGGCTATACTTCGAAATCGAAAGCACGTCACTCACTGATATCACAGTATACAGGTGCGACGTTCAAGATGTTGTTGTGCCATACCAACGCGTTGATGAATTGTATGAGACAGCTAAGGGACGTCCAGAACATGAAAAAGCAAGTGCCCGAATTCCAGGCATGAAGATGCCACGGCAATGGGACGAGGGTCATTAGGAAACCGAGAAAGGCAAAGATGGGAAACAGTGGGTATGTTGGGTCCATGACTGGATAGGGAAGGAAGCGCTGAGTCTTTGGCTACAGAGGCAACTGGGTCGAGAGGGCGATGAGAGGAACATCGTGCAGAGAGGCCACGCAAGTTTTATCGCGAGGAGACAAAGGGCTTCGCAAGGAGACAAAGGGCTTCGCGAGCCGGAAACGCCCATCCGAAGAGACAATGGGGCGGGGTTTCAATGTCGGTCCCTGTCACGTGACATTGCCGTTTTTGGGGAACAATGGCGATCGTCAATAGCGATCTTCGCTTTTCTTCTCAGTCTCACCTTATGTCCCCATCCTCACGGTCCGTCTACTGCCGTCGGACATGCTGCCGACGCATTTGTGTCTTGTCATCGAATTGTGCCCCAAATTCAACCCAAGAGGTCCGTGGCCCAGTCTCTTCCCTCCTCCCAGACCACTTGGTTAGGCATAATGCCCCTCTGAGTCATTGTACTTGACATTTCCCTCCCTATAAAAGCACCTCTCCCCGCCCTTCCTTTCCGGTTCTTCATCCTCAAGACAAGACAGCCGCTCATTCACCACATACCGTACCCCGCGCGACACCCACCGTCCTCCCTACCACCCTCCTTATCATCTATCCTACCTCCTCTGCCATATTATCCTGCATGGACGCCTTCGATTTTGATTCCATCGAGTCTCTGCTTCTGCTTGATCCGCATCCTCCCATCCAACGTCCTCCCCCCACATGGCTGCTGGACGTCGAACTGGACGTCCCCGTCGACGCAGAACACCCTGGCGGCCCTACGACCAAGTCGTACTGTGTCATCGCCTGATACTTCTCATCCCGTACGTATCTTCACGTCGCCTGTGTAGTTCTCCCCTAACACCAACCGTTCAGCAACACCCTCGTCAGCGGTACACACAGTACTGCAGCGACACCTCGGTACGTCCCTCTCTTTTGCTTGACGTGGGTACGCTCACCTATAACATGTAACTCCGTAGGAACACATCGTCATTCGGCACCACGCACCCCCTAGATCGCACCATGCACCATGGGTTCACAGGAGTCCCTCTGGTCACTTTCCCGGCTATTTATGCGAGGATACCTCGCTCGTCCTCGCTCGTGTAAACCCGCGGCAAACTACCTGTCTGATATTCGCCTGTTAGGTGGGATGCGTCGTCCTCTCGCGCCCGTCTTAACCTGATATCCATCTGTCGCTGTTTCTCTAGACCCCCACCACCATCGATAAAGTGTCCCCATCCGCACAAGGTCGGCTTTCGGCCTTCATGCCCCCCCCCCCCCCCCCCGCGCATCTTCGTTCTTCTTTCATCCTACCTTTTTTTTCGTCTCTTGGTCACGCGCTGCGTCTTATTTATCCTTACCTGGCCGTAACCCCGACGCATCTTCCAGGCCGCTTTCTACAGCGCGCCATCCCACCCGTTCCCGTCGCCCCAATCGTTTCCCGGGCCCATTCTATTTATCGGCCGGGTTGTATACGGTGTATCTTTACGTTGTTTCCACTGTATCCTTATGCCTGATTTATTTTCGTTCTTACGGCCCTCTGGGCGCAGACCTATGTCTGAAATGTATTGCTCTATCGTACGATCTGCTTCCGTGCGCGGAATGGGAGAATGCAAGGGTGTGATCATTTAGAGGTGTATCTTGTATAATAGCACGGCGATAGTACGTGAGGTACTAGTAGCTCATGCATCACGTCTGAGGTCAATTTCTGAGTGAGCATCGCATGGTTTGATTTTCGTAGTCCTCTGTCTTCGACCAGAGCGGAGGACGACAACTGTGCTTTGCGGGTCCGGACCTGTACCAGATCGACTGTCCTCTGGTAGGGTCTGCGACGGGAGACTAGATTCGGACGGCCGTTCATGTAAGTCGTAGGAGGGTTGCCACGTTGCCGACTCGGAGGACCAACGGATGGGCGAGTCAGGGGTAAGTCCATCCTGAGTTGGAATACAATCGGTTTGGGTCCACATCACTGGTACAACTGCGCCGCCCAACGAGTCTGTTTCGCACAAGAGGTCGTACCGACATACCGAAAGCCCGAAGTCGACGCTGACTGGTGGATGAGGGCGGAATCGTACACCACGCGAATTTGTTAGGATATAAGCATGATCGCGGGACTAGCTCATCTGAAGATACAATCGATAAGTATGCTCTGGGGTGATGAGTAGATCCATAGAAGAAGAAAAGGCGACGCAGTTCCGGCCGCAAGGTGTAGAACCAATCGCTCGATACGTAGTACGCTGCAAGACATACCTTTGTCATGCGCTTTGTGATTGCCAGCTCGAGTTATGCTTTGGTATGGCTATCCTGACTCATCTGACTTGCAGCGTCCATACTACCTAGAGGGGAACGGAGAATGAGACACATACATCCTATTGTGACGGTGAGGTGGCCACGACAAGAAAGTGAACTGTGAGATATGGAGGGCGGTGGCGAGGACAAGTACTTAGCCTGGTAGCACTCCGCCGTGACACGGAACACAAACGGAAGGTCCAGCCCGATGGTTTGGACCCGACAAAAGAGCACGCCAGACGTATGGCCCCGGAATATTCCAAGTCTTCCGATCCGAGACACAGCATATGCATATCGTCGGACAGAACGCAAAGGTCTTGGGCCCCTCGAATTTAACACCGGCACGCGCGAGTCCGGCTCGGGAGTTGCTCGTTGTCCATCCAGAAGAATTACCGCGCCACTGGCTCGTCCGTAGCCAGATGCTCCGAGCAGGATATAACTGGATCCTCGGTGCCGAACGCGGTGTACCTGTTGGAGCCTGGGTGCCACCTTCAAACCCAGAGGAGTAACAACACGGATGCGAGATCTATCGCCATTCGTGTCAGCGTCCCCAATAGGCGCGTTGTCTCAACAGAGACCAAAACGGACCGTACAGCCCCAGCAGCCTCGCCTCCCAGGCGTGTTTTTTGCGCATGACCCGTGGTCATGAGGACCTCGCCAACACATGCGAGTAAATCAAGAAGCCCAAAGTGGAAAAGACTCCTAGAACGAAAAGAAAAAAAGCGCTGCTTTACCGTACCGGAATTAGGACATCCGTCCTTTGGCTGGAAGAAATGGCTGCACTGTATCTCCAAAAATTTCAGCGAGGATCCGGAGCTCCTTTCCGCCCGCCCATGGCTCCGGTTTTGAGGGTCTCCGGAGTCGTGACCGAAAGTTGCAAATTGGTTTGGCTTTGAGCGGAGTGGTCGTCTCAGACTGCAATAGACAGGGCTCGATACGTCGAAAAACGTCATCTCTGACGAACTGGAACGATGTGTGGGGGGTGTGACGGTCATGGCTAGACGTAGGATCGTGACGAAACGGGTTTGTTAGGATCCAACGCTGTTGCCAAACAATGCTCGGCAGCAGCTCGGCAGCTCGGCGCTAAATCCATTGTTCCGGGCCCGGACGTTCAATGCAAAAACGCGACTGTCGCAACATTCGTGATGTATGGGGAACAGTGGATGAGGATCCGTTTGCTCAGACGAAGGAGGGAGGTAAAGTTTAGAGAGCCCAGACTCCACCGATACCAGGCTCTGGAAGCTTGTTTTTCCTTCGCCGAACTTCACCTTCCTGCCCGTCCGCCCACGCGGCCCGCCCGCTCACGCCCTCGGATCTCAGACCTCAAAGCATAAGCCCTCAGCTGCATTTATCGGGAGATAGCTCCGTGCCACGATTGGGGGTGGCCTGCAGCTGGCGGCCACGCGAAATGCGGATGGCGAGCTTGAGGCCTCACGACCGTGTCCTGCTCCCAACGTGCTCCACGTCCGATTGCACAATAAAGCCCGAAACGTTACATGCGGCGCGTCTGCCTGCTGCCAGATACCTCGGCCAGAGCAGGGAGTCGGCGTCTGCACTCCTGGAACGTAGAGCCCACGCGTCCGCCACGTTCCGGTTCCGGTTCCGGCCCCGCGCACAGATCCGTGAAGACGAGGCGGCCGAGGGATGCAAAGATAGACCGCACATGCGTAGGAACTAGGAAGATCGCGATGAATTCTGGAAGACCAGACGGATGCGTGGGCTGTGAATCTTCCCGGGGCGCCTGAGTCGAGTCCGAGTGCGAAGATCCCGCCTGAGGTTTGGAGCGTTTTCTCCTCCGTGCGCAAAGACTTCGTCCACATGTTCAGTCAGTTCCCTGGATTCGTCGACAGTGGTGTATATGCTGATGCCATCCGGAAACCATTGGAGGTGAACGCGATACTGCATAGTAGTTTGCTTGCCCGGCCGTGCCGGACACTGGCTACAGGGTGGCATAAGGGACAGGATGGAGAGGCAGGCATCAGTGGGGAGCCCCGTCTTCGTTATGGTCGCCATTTCTAGCGCATGCTGTGGGTACTTATACTCCAGCGATGGGATGGTCCAACCTTGGCGGGCGGTCGAGCGAGAGAACGAGTGGATGCGGTTGAAGTTCAAGGTCAAATAACAGACGCTCGCAAGATAGTGGCCGGGTAGAGCTCCCGATAAGATAAGATCCAAGCGGAGGCCGCGCGCACGGTGGACAGACACGCGCTCGTTGTTGGCCACAACCACCACGACCACTCCCTCCTTCCACTCTCTTCCCCTCGTCGTCGAGCACGACGTTCACGTTCACCACCTCCCCCACTGTACATTTGACCTCTGGACCCTCCCCCACCGACTCCCTCAACCATCACCTATGGCCCCTTTGAAACCACGCCCCCGCCTCGCTGTACGTCTCGCCTCTCCTCGTCCTAGACCTGTTCATCTCACCGTGGGGCCTGCGTGTCGTCCAGACCCGCGCTTCTGACGACACCTGGGTACACGACAAAGCCCCTCGCGACCCGGCCACAAGATCGACGCCCGCGAATGGCCCTCCGACCAACAAGCTCATGATCACGAACCTGCACTACGAGGTCATGCCGAAAGATCTCATGGTGCGTTCTCCCTCTCCCTCGCCTTCGCCTTCTCTTTTTCTCCACGCCATCTCGCCTTCCCCTTCTTATACCCCCGTCACCCCCGCTCTTCCCCCCCGTCCATCGTTCACCTGACGAGTAACACACGAACGCTGACCACCGCCCCATTCCACGAACAGGCCATCTTCGGCCAGATAGGCACGCTCGTGCGCGAGCCTCATATCAGGGTACGAAAACCTCCGACTGCTGTTGTCCCGCCCCCGCCGCAAGCACGCCACCCCTCCCCGGCCCTCATCCCCATAAACTGAAATGAAATGAATATTCTCAATTGACGCGCTGCCCGTTTTTCTCCCTCCCTCCCTCCCTCCCTCCCTCGCATGGTGCCGACCCCTTTGAACTTGTGGACGCTTCGAACGCGACGGACGGCGGGGTCCCGCAATAGTACGACCGAAGCGGACGCTCGTCGGGCATCGCGATCGTCACGTACGAAACGCCGACGGAGGCCACGCGCGCGCGGAACCAGCTGAACGGGATGACCGCGAAAGGCACGTCTATCTCTTTCCCTCGTTCCGCTCCTCATCAGAAAGAACACACCTACCTTCCCCCTCCTCTCTATCCCCCCGCCCGCCCCTTCTCGCCCCCCCCCCCACTCTCTCTCCGACAAGTTCTCTGCAACCATCACCGACATCTCCTGATTAAACCTTACCCACTATCGCACCCACATCCTCCCCATTCACTTACCCTCTGTTCTGTTCCGCTTCCCGACCCCGCCCCGCCTTCGTCGTGCCCCGTCTCCATCCGCTATCCCGATGCTAACGACCGCGAACCGCACTCCTCAGGCCAACCGATGACCGTCGAGTTCGACCGCGAGGTCCCCCGCCGCGCCTCCGCCCCGGCCGCGCCCTCCCTGCTCTCCCGCATCCAAACGCCCAAAGCGCCCCTCCTCGCCCGTCTCGGCCAGTCCGAGTCGAGCGCCAAAGCCGCGATCGCGTACGCGTTTTCTTTTCCCTTCTTTCCCTTCCTTTCCCTTCCCATCCCATCCCATCCCATCTGGTTTCTACTCTCTGTCTCTGCCATGCTGACTTGCGTTCTCCGCCTGCAACAGTAAGAACACCAAGGTCGCCGCCGTACGTGGGAAAGCTAGGCCGGGCGCGAGGGGGAGGGGCGGTGGCGGCGGTAGCGGTGGAGGTGGTGGAGGCGGGGGTGGGGGCGGAAGCAAAGGCTCCGCGGCGCCGCGACAGAAGCCGAAGCCGAAGACGGCGCAGGAGCTCGACAGCGAGCTGGACACGTTCATGGTCGGGCCCTCCGCGCCCGCGCCCGCGCCCGCGCCCGTCGCGGACTCGAACGGGGACGTGGAGATGTCCTGAATCTTCCGCCATGGCGCACGGTCTATGTTTCTTTTCTTCTTACTTCCTTCTGCTCTGTCTTTCCGGTCGTTCTGCCCCCCTCCTCCCCCTTCCCACCCACGATAAGTACGTACCTACTCTCGCCCGAGTTTCCATCTCCACCTCCACTTCCGTTGCGCGTTCTCCCGTCCCCTCTCGCCACACCCGCGCGCCGCTGGCCTGTTGTACTAGGTTGTACTCGAATCGACGTACTTACATAAGATACGAAGTGCGCGCACGGGCAGGAAAAAAACCCCGAATCTATTCTCTCTGCTCACCTCCGCCGCGTCAATTGTCGTACTCCTCTGAACTCTCAGTCACCTCCGTCTCCTTTCTCGGTCATGCCCCCCCTCCAAAAAACCCCCCCCGGCTGGCACGGACGCGCGTGTAACGCGCTTGTACGCGCACCGCGTTACAGATCTACGTACGCGCTCGCTGCGCAGCGCATGGAGAAAATCATCGTCGTAAGCCAGCCACCGCTCAGTGCTCAAGCGCTCACTGCTCAGTGCCAAGTAAGTAAGTACACTTATTCATCTCAACCGTCACACAGTCCAGTCACCGCAGTCGGCGTGGAGAACGTGGACAAAGCTTAAAAATTCGATCCCAAGTTCGAATGTATGTATACGTTCCGGACGTTCGGATGATCTGCGCTGCGGCGACAGCCTCCACTGACTGTAAACTGACAGGCGCCGACAGATTGCCAACTTGGGCCGTTGCACAGCAGGTATCGGAGTGAGTAAGCTGGTGTAAGGATGTTTGTATACACGCGCCCACTGCGCAGGACGCGCGACATATTGACATTGTGTGACATACTCTTTTTTCCAGCGGGAGTCCACTGCGGCCCACTGCTGCTGCGCCGTGGCCGTCGCCCGATATCTTCCCAATCTCACCTTCCTCAGGGCCCCGAGCGCAAGGCGTTCACGTTCGCCGCAATTGCAAATGAATACTTTCCTCTATCGCGGTTCCGGACCCGCTCGACGCTTGGGGAGGGGGGCTCTTGGGGGCTTCAGCTCGGGGTCTTGGGTCTTGGGCTTGGGTCCCGACTGCCATGGAGTGCTCTCCAACTCAAGCTCAAGAGCCAGGCTATGCAAATGCGCGTACGTAACTGCAAGTCATCGCGCCTGGACGAGGTGGGTGGACACCGAGTGGACCCGATTCCGAGCTCTCTTGGGCGTTGAGTTGAGCTTGGCTCTGCTTGTCTGCGGCCGTGAAGAAGACGAACCACGATATCCGAGGATACAACATGGCCGCGCGAGCAGCTGAGTCGGTTCGGACGACCCGTGTGTGCGACTCCAAGCCCTGCCGCTTGACGTTGAGCCTCTCCACGATCCCCGGCGAAGGCGGGCGGGCGGGCGGGGGCAAGGTGGGCTCGTGTGAAGGGCAAAGGGCAAAGCACAAAGGACAAACTCGAAGACCTAACGACTCGTCGGAGGGCTCGACGCTCGCTCGCTCGCCGCCTTCCCGTGACTCGACCTCCCTTCCTCCCTCCGTCGTTTTTTTCTTTCTTCTTACCAACCGTCTCACAGCTCCCTCCCTCACTCCCTCGTCGTGCACGTCCCGACCGAGCCCACCTTCCGCGCCCAAACAAACCGGTCCCAGAAACCCGGACACACACTCGAAAGCACCCCCACCACCCCTTCAGCACTCGCCCCCTTGCGCGCGCGCAAAAACGGACACTCCTTCCATGTCTCC
>MU282497.1:0-24645 GCA_022385825.1 Amylostereum chailletii
GAGGGAGCTTCTCGGAGGCACGCAGGCCCTTTCCTTTGCTCAGCACATACACTAACATCTCATTAGACACCGGGAAGTTCTCCATACCACTACATATCCCATCGACCCCTAGAAAGGCAAGGGAAACTCCGGCGCATTCCATATACTCAAGGCACCATCCCAGCAGTATGTGCTCACTTGCTCTCTTTCCCTCTATGCTCTGAAAATTTTGTCCCCGCCATCTCCAGTGCCATGCTGGACTCCCTGAGGGCCGAACTAGAAACCCAACTCCAAGACGTCAACGCTCATCCGGCCGAACTTTCCACCAGCCATACCCCGCTCAAGGCCCAGTACGCCACCCTGGAGGCGTTGTTTGATGAAGAACTTGAAGAAGCCGTGCTCCGCGACGCACACACGGCACATCGTGACATGCGGCATGACGAACTCGAGGCTGCCATTGAGGCGTTCACGACCACAAACACGGCGCTCAGCGCTGGCGTCGAAAAGATCTCCGCTAAGACGGCAGAGATTCGGGTCAAGCAAACATTGATCAGCGAGCAGCTCGAACTTTTGCGCTTATAACAGTCCTAGAAGGCCTTGGGACCACTCGAAGATCGTATATGCGCCAGTGACGCATAAGTAAGGCTTCTCCCTCTTTTTAAGGCAAATGAGGTCAGGCTGACCGGTTTTCGTTGCTGCAGGTATCTTGTTGTATGCGCCATGATCTGGGCCATCGTGACTCTGTCGTGAAGACTACTGCTCGCTCGCGTTACATGAAGTGGATCGGACTCCAAGCAGTCCGCGCACTTTGTGAATAGTTGGATTTTTGAATCAGGCCAGCAGTCCTCTGTTGTATCCCTACCTGCGACATGTCTTGCTCCATCCCATGCATGTGCTTTCTACTCTTCTTGTAAAGACAGGTTTAGTGCTACATGTAACGACGTCGACCTGGCATTGTCTGTAATATATGGCTATCGCCGAATTGGCCAGCGCTATATAGGTGGAAACAATCGTACGCCTGCGATGTACAGTACGTTTGTACTGCTGAGTGCGATATATGCTCCAGTACCACTGACCTAAGTACCAGTCGCGGGCGCAGCGGAGGACTCTAGTGACTACGCGCGCAAACGCGCACAAACACCCGCCTTCTTTGTTCCCTCCCGCATCATCGCCGTGATGCACCTCACTAAATCGCTCGACTTGCCCCTCGAATTCATGCTGGGATGCGAACTACTTTGTCGGGGGCGCGTAAATCACATATCGGCGATCTCCGCCTTTTACGGTCCAACCTGGTCCAACTTGCCGATGCTTGAATACTTATTCAATACACCGGACAGTCGACACCTTCCTCGTGGACGCATCGCAGGTCCGTGAAGCGGTATCTAGACTCCGGAGAGTCTGGGTGTATGAGCAGTTGGGCTTAGGGACATGGAAGGAGAGCAGAGTACACAGTGGGCTGAAGGGGTATGACGAACGCAGAACGCGTATGTTCCAATTGTATTGTTATTCCACCCTATGATATCCCTGCAAGCTTTTCTTCGAATGTGTTTGGTCGGATCCAAGGGAGAGATCTGCATGCGGCTTGCTGTTCACCATCCTCTTCCTTCACTATTTCTGCTTCACTTCAGGCTGCCCCACTTGTCCGACGAGGAGTTTGCGTGTTGCTCACCATGATTGTACTTACTTACTTCCAAGGACGAACATGCTTATGAGGTCGGACATCTGAGTCGGTACTGGTTAGTCTGCTTTTCCTGTCACCCACAGCATCCAGGCTTATACATGCGTTATAGTGATATTCTTTGCCGGCCAGGCGCTCATGAGTGCGTTTCGGGCTCCCTTATGGCATGGGTGTCCACAATGTAAAACGGTTTCTCACAAAGTTTCCTGTACCATCAGCGCCGTCTGACTGACATTTGGTCAACGCAGTTTTCGTTTCAATGCTCCATCGCTCGCGGTGCAGCTCTCATTTCGCGTGGGTAGGAAGCGGAAGCGGAGTGCTCTTCCCGCAATGTATGAGACCGCGTGTGGATTCGGGCAGGGAGGACTGCACTCTGCGAGCATATTCAACGCCACCGGTGTTCCGGTCCACATGGCACATCCTCGTGAGTACTGACTGTCTTAGTACTTTGAGCGTCAGAATGTCTGACTTCAGTCACAGGAGCCGAGGATTACTTACACTGCGCGATGACGCCCAATTTATACTTCGGCACGTTTGTGATGAGCTTCATCAGGCAGCTTCAGGCTTCGCCACCGCTTTTCTTGTGCTCGAGGCACCTTGTTGAAGACATTACCTCGGGATCCAGGGCCGGCTCTTCGAACCCGCAATGTACATGGAACTTTCTCGTTGTTCATTGGACTTGGCTCAGTGATCAGCGCCAATGAAATCAATACTACCACAATTATGTAGGGTCGACCGTGGGTGAGTATGCTTCAACTACGCTGTTGCGACTCCCAGTATCTGACATATCACATCTTAATTCGCCATCTACCCTTACAGGTCGCACGGGTACCGGCCCACCCTTTACTCTTCAACTGGTGTCGGGCCTCGCGATCGGCAATCTCATTCTCGAGCGTTCATCAGACTTGTCGGTACCCCTTGCTTTACAAAAGCCCTCTTTGTGAGAGCGTCGGTGTTTCATCGTACCTTAAGCTCGGTCTACCTTTTCCCTGCGGACCTATATTTTCTTTCACTTTGTCATCTTAGTAGACCGCAATGCTGAAGAGATATCGGCCGGCATCGTTTCACGGGGATAACATTGTTGCATTTCTTTGACCAAGACAATTCAATCCATTCCCGTAGGTTTGATTGGGTAGCACTCAGCTGGCCTCTTCCCGCGAGACGCGTACTGTGTACGCGTCGCCCTCTGGCACCAAGCGTCGAACCGGTAAGGACCTGTTGATCCTCCCACGACCCTATTCTAACATCACCCATCCAGGTCGAGTTTTGCCATTATGACTACGGTCACAATTGTTTCGGCGGCGATGCCGTCGTCTGTCTGTGAAACGTCGGTCGGACCTTCATGAACAGATCTGCAATTTCCGTTCACAGCCTGAGGGTCACTCACGCCCCGAATTTCCGAGCTAGAGCGGCTTTGGCGGAACGAGCCTTGGCGTTATTCCGCTCTCTTGCAGAAGACGAGGTACCCGTCTCAGTCTCGACGAATACGGCGGCCAATCAGCAGACGCTGCTCCTGCCTACCACCGACGAACCCGGGACTCCGAGTTTATGTGAGTCCAAAGTCTTAAGCCGCAAAGCTTGGACTGACTCGAGCTGTCAAACCTTGCGTTTCGCCTGATGGCTTTGATCAAGGTCTCACCCTCCCTGGACACCGCCAGCTATAACGGCTTCCACGCCCGCATATTATAGGCGTCTGCGTAAGTAAGAAATGGCTGGCATTGTGGTGCCTGCGCGGCACCTTCACACGAAGGCGGTTCCATGACCGGCGTGTGCCCGCGCCCACGGCGTACCCCTAGATATATCGTTCTTCGTTTTTCGGGTATACGATCATCGCACCGTGGCCAAACGGCGGGCGCGTCCATACCCTCGGGAGGGAGGGACGCAAGTATAAAGGACATGGGGTCTTGAGTACTGAAGGACCAGGATTCGACAGCTCGACAGCTTTACTCTCATATCTTCGTCGTCCTAGACATGTCCTTCAAGTCCCTTGTTTCTTTCATCGCATTAGCCAGCGCCGCCAACGGTCAGTGTCGTTCACCTCTCCCCAACACTTTGCGCTTTTGCTGATGGCCTTTTAGCTGCTCTGACGAAACGCGTGGCCTGTCCCGACGGAGTCAACTCTGCGAACAACGAGGCGTGTTGTGTTCTCTTCCCCATCCTGGAAGACATCCAGGCCACTCTTTTCGACGGCGGCGAGTGCGGCGAAGAGGTCCATGAATCTCTACGTCTGACCTTCCACGACGCCATTGGCTTCTCCCAGTCCAACCCTTCTGCGTGAGCTCCTCTTGCTCCTGCCTCGCCGTATATCACTAAGTGACACATACTTGTATAGGGGAACTGGAGCTGACGGCTCTCTGATCAAGTTTGCTTCAACCGAGACCCTGTACCATGCGAATGGCGGAATCGATGAAATCGTCGATAAGCAAGCGCCGTATGTCGCCAAGTACGCAGGCAACATCACTGCAGGAGACTTGCGAGTTATTTCAGATCTCTAAATATGAATACCTACTGACCACGACTTCAATAGTATCCAGTTCGCTGGTGCCGTTGGCGTGAGCAACTGCCCAGGTGCCCCTCAGCTCGAGTTTATGCTGGGTCGAACCGAGGCCACTGCTGCTGCTATCGACGGGACCGTTCCAGAGCCATTTGGTTCGTCTCTGTTCTATTTGAGAATGCGCCACCCTCATCCGGTTGCCCTCTAGACTCAGTTGATTCTATCCTGGCTCGTTTTGCGGACGTTGGCTTATCACCCGCCGAGGTTGTTGCCTTGTTAGCGTCGTGAGTGTTCCACGCCCCTTGAAGCTTGAAACATTACCCTGGGTTTGCTGACATGTTGTCAAGACACACAATCGCTGCCGCTGACCATGTGGATCCAACTCTTAAGGCCGTTCCTTTCGACTCGACGCCTGAAATATTCGACACACAATTCTTCATTGAGACCCAACTGAAGGGGACATTGTGGCCTGGGTACGTCTTCTTGGATATCCCAGTCATTTTTGATGGATTGACTATTTCCCTTCAGAACTGCCAACAACCAGGGTGAATCCGAATCTCCTTTAGCGGGTGAGATCCGTCTGCAGTCTGATAACGACCTAGCGCGTGGTAAGTACCTGTCGCGCATCTACACTTGGGACCATTCTGACCTCCCACAGACTCCCGTACCGCCTGTTTCTGGCAATCCAACGTCAGTAAGTAACCTCATTGGTCATTTGCCTTACAGACGCTGACATGTCCCCTAGACCAACAAGACCATATGACCAGCACATTCAAGGCTGCGATGGCGAAGCTCGCGGTACTGGGCCAAGACACCTCAAAGATGGTGGACTGTTCCGATGTCATCCCCGTTCCGCCAGCGCTTGTCGGTTCCGCGCATTTCCCTGCCGGTCTCAGTGCGAGCGACCTCGACATTGCTGTGCGTATCTTGTATACTGGGTTTGATGACACTGACACGCGCTTTGGATCGCAGTGCACAGCTACGCCTTTCCCCACTCTCCCCACTGACCCCGGACCTGCTACTACTGTCGCCCCGGTGTAAGTGGTCCGACTGCTTTTCCACCTGACGACCTGTGCTCATGTTCTTCATACGCAGCCCCGGGTCGTAAGACATTTGTGCATGTAGTTGTCTCCGATAGACTTTACTAGGTTTTCTAAATTGCTAGGGGTATTATCTATTGGGCATTTGAATTTCGTGTTTGTGCTATCAGTGTACACAATACATGTTGAGAGTGATCTTTACTGGAAGATTGTGGTCAGGGCGGCGTTGAGCATTCTGTTTTATTTCTCTGTGGACCACCTTGAAGACTTGAAGCTTGAAGTCGTCCCCCTGCCAGTGCCAGTGCGTTACAGAACCACCTATCAATTTCCATATCGCTACGACCGCGCCAACTCCCACAATCGGATTTGACTTCATGTATCCAAGTATATATTCGCCTCCGCTACCTGCCTGTATGGGAAGTTGAATCAGGTGGGAACTTACGCGAATTCGGGCATTCGAGCTCGAGCCATCAAACGCTCGGAACGTGCTGGTAACATTGTGCGAGACGAGACAGAGAAGATAGAAAACTATAGACATTATTCATATACGAGGTGGGATGGGAGATAACGATGCAAGTGCGATGGTGAAGGGGGAGGAGACAGATGTATGGACACAGTAGAGATACAAACGGTACGGAGATGAGAGTAGACAAGCTGAGGGAATAAAAAGAAACATTCGGAGCAATGAGAGGCGCAGGATCCGTGAACAACGAGCATAGGGTATATATATATACGAGGGAAGGACGATGGAAAGACGTGAGCTAGTACGTATACTCGAACAACATATTGAGAACAAGTTATATAGGCATTTGTTGTCGACGTTGCTTCAAGCGCTCTCCAGCGAGCCGGCCGATGGAGCTCATCAAATCACTGCGACGTAGCGGTTCTGCAGCACCGAAGTTAGCCATGGCAGCGAATGAACAGGAATGTCTGGGACACGAACTGGTAATGTGGTCGTCCATACCGGCATCCAAACACCTCTCGCGATCACCAATCACTAATGTCAACGTTGTCAGCGTCGACGAGCAAGGTTAAGAGCTAGGAAAATACATACTCGCATGCGCAGTGAGCGCGATGATGGGTGTTGGTGTGAGGCCATTGTGCATCTCGTACGCGCGGATCAACTCGGTGGCCTCCATACCACCCATGAAAGGCATAGATACATCCATCTACACAACCATGTTATAGCTGAAAACACTAGCACCCGCGACGGATGAACACACCAGGATGATATCGAACGGCCTATCACGCTGTACCCGCGCCTTGAAGGCGTCGACAGCGAGCGAGCCATTTTCAGCGATTTCGACCGTATGCCCGTACTTCTCCAAGATCTTGACAGCTAGCTTCTGGTTGACGAGATTGTCCTCGGCCAAAAGAATGTCGAACGTCAACTCATTGGTCGCCGCGGCGGGGCTGACCGTGCTCGACTCTAGGGCCGATATCAGGGCTGATGCTAGATCCTGGGCGGTGACGGGCGTCGTGACTTCCGAACTGATACTGTTGTCCAAACACCATTTCACTGCGAATGCGGAGAACAGTCAGGCTTGGATAACAGTCAAGGGACTACACATGACACTCACGGTTCAAACGTGGGAGATTCTGGTCCACCTAGAGGTGACGAATGGAGGAATCAGTAAAACAACCTGTCGAACTAGTTATGTGGCACGTACAGGGGCGAGGAGGACAATGGGAATGTATCGTAGATGTTCGTATTCGCGGATTGTTTCTGTCTATGAAGCAAAGCGCAACGATTAGCGACACGAACCTCTGGCATTCATCAAAACGAAAAGGTACCCACCACGCTCAATGAATCAACGACAATGGTGTCAATATGTGGCGTCATGGACTTGTCGGCGACCTCCGAGGCATCGTGCACGACGTAGGGACGAACGCCAAGCTCCTGTATCCGGTCGACAACGCCCGTCTTGTCGTATAATGTGTCGACGAAAAGAATGTTGCGGTTGCCGAACGGCGCCATCTTGGACAGGGTCGCCTCCATGGACATTTGCCCGGTCTGTGACGTGATGGTGAAGAAAAACTTGCTGCCTTTGCCGACCTCGCTCTCCACCCACATGTTGCCCTGCATCAAGTATACCAATCGCTTGGAGATTGATAGCCCCAAGCCAGTGCCGCCGTATTCCTATCACAGCGACGTGAGCATACCATTACCACGATGTGAAGTCACAACCTACCCTGGTCGTCGACCCATCAGCCTGCGCAAACGTGTCGAAAATGAGGTTGAGCTTGTCCTTGGCGATACCGATGCCGGTGTCGGTGACGCAGAACTCCAAGGTCACGCTGGAGTCGTCCAGCGCGAGCAGTCGACAGCTGAGCGCGACATGCCCCTTCTTGGATACTTTGGACGGCGTGAACTTGATCGCGTTCCCGACCAAGTTGGTGATAACCTGACGGAGACGGAGCGCGTCGCCGACAAGCTGGTCGGGAATATCCGGGTCGACGTCATAGGTGAGATCCAAGTTGTTCTGGGACGCGCGGACCACTAGCGTCTTGAGGATGCCGAATACTGTCTGGCGGAAGGAGAAGGACACTTGCTCCATAGTCATGCGACCAGCCTCAACTACGGGGAACATGAGTTAAGAGGGGAGACGGAGCACACAAACGAGGCCACACACTTTTGGAGATATCCAAAATATCGTCGATGATCAATAGTAGGGACCGGGCAAGGCTGTGGACTAGGAGCAAGCTCTCCCGCTGGGACCGGTTCAAATCGCTGTCTAGCGTGAGCTCCGTCATACCGATGATACCGTTCATCGGCGTCCTGCATGGTCCTTGGGTCAGTCGCCGTACCTGCATACGTGAAATGAGCCCCACCTGATCTCATGGGACATATTCGCCAAGAACTCCGATTTACTACGGTTGGCCATTTCGGCGGCCTCCCTCGCCGCCGTGTTCTTTTGGATACTGTCGCGCAAGTTGAACACCATCTGGTTGATCTGTGTCTTCAAGGAGTCCATCTCTCCACTGGCTTCGACGGTGATGAAGCGAGTGAAGTCGCCGTCCATGGCGGCAGCGGAGATTTGGGCGAAACCGCGCACTTGTGTAGTTAAGTTCCCGGCCATCGTGTTGACGGACATCCTGCAACGGGAGGTCAACTCAATCACATCACCAGAACAGAGGACGGAATGTACGTGATAGCCTGCCAGATACCTTGCACGTTGCCGACTTCTGCCTGGACACCTAGTTTGCCTTCCGTGCCGACCTCGCGGGCGACCTTCTTGACTTCGGAGGCGAATATATCCAACTGGTCAATCATGTCGTTGATGGTGTTCACGAGTTCCAACATCTCTCCGGACACGGAAACGCCCTCGACTTTCTGAGTCAAGTCACCCCTAGCCACGGCGGTCTAAGAGACCAAAGATCGGCACCAAGCATTCTGAACGATGGCGAACGACTTACGGTTGCGACGGCGATTGTCCGGACTTGTAGAGTCAACTGGTTCCGACGTCAGAGATACATGATAGAGACCGATTGCAGCCAAGGAACTCACGTTCGCAGCCATGACGTTGACATTATCCGTCAAGGCCTGTATGTCCCATCGTGAGTTGACGCAAACGGGGAGCGAACCTGAGCGTACCTTCCAAGTCCCACCAACGTTCGTCACCTTGGCTTGTCCACCCAATCGTCCCTCCGTACCGACCTCCCTCGCGACACGCGTTACCTCATCGGCGAATAGGCTCAAACTCTCCGTCATGCCGTTGACCGTTGACTTCAAGTCTAGCATCTCGCCCCGCACATCGACCTCGATCTTCTTCTTCAAGTCGCCGTTCGCAACTGCCTTGGTGACCTCGGCGATGGACCGCACTTGATTCGTCAAGTTCATGGCCATTAGGTTGACATTGTCCGCCAACACCTATCACCATAGGTTAATATTGTATTCCCAAAGACGAAGGAAAACAATGGTCTAACCTTCCACATTCCCTGGACATCGGGTACGTATGCCTGACCACCCAATATACCCTCCGTTCCGACCTCCAACGACACACGCGTGACTTCGTTCGCCAAAGTAGACAATTGCGCCACCATCTGGTTGACGGTCATCTTCAAGTCGAGCATCTCACCCTGGACGTCGACATTGACCGTCCGGCTGAGATCTCCCAACGCGACGGCCTTGGTAACCTCCGAGATCGAGCGCACTTGGTCCGTCAAATTCCTCGCCATTTTCTGTCGTCAAAGATCATGAGCCTAGACCGTTGTCGGATACAAGGGAAAAATTTCACGTTGACGTTCAACGTCAAATCAGCCCAGGTGCCTTGCACTCCCTCCACGCGCGCCTGTCCGCCCAAAATACCCTGCGTCCCGACTTCCAGAGCGACACGCGTGACCTCGGACGCGAAAGCGCTCAACTGGTCCACCATGTTGTTCACCGTCGTCTTCAACGTCGCCATCTCTCCCTCCACCTGGATCTCAATCTTCCGCGTCAAGTCACCCTTCGCGACAGCAGTCGTGACCGTGGCGATCGAGCGCACTTGGTCCGTCAAGCTCGAGCACATGCGGTTGACCTGAAGGGTGGGATGTATTGAGCGGGCGCGATCGTGCGATAGCGACAAAGGGGGGTATGTGGGTGAAAAGACGCACGTTTCGGGTCAACTCCAGCCATACACCCTCGACATCTGGAACCCGCGCTTGACCTCCCAGTATACCTTGAGAACCGACCTCGAGCGTGACACGGGTGACCTCGGCGGCTAGCGCTCGGAGTCGGACGACCATGCCGTTCACGGTGTTCTTCAAGTCCAGGATTTCGCCCTGTGCGTCGACCTCGATCTGCTTCGACAAGTCGCCGCGGGCGACGGCGGTCGTGACGGTGGCGATGCTCCGCACTTGGCTCGTCAAGTTCGCCGCGAGGTTGTTCACGACGCCAATCAGCTCGCGCCATGTGCCCTCGACCTCCGGCACGCGCGCCTGTCCGCCGAGTTTTCTGCGCGAGAGCGGGGGGGTGAGCCGGGAAAATCGAAAGAAGCGGGGAAGATCATAACGCACCCCTTCGTGCCGACCTCGACACTGACGCGAGTGACCTCGCGGGTGACGGTGCCAAGCTTGTCGACCATGGTGTTTATGACGTCCTTGAGCTCGACCATGACCACGCCCTGCACGGGTACGGTGATCTTCATCGAGAGGTCGCCGGCGGCGACGGCCGCGCAGACCTTGGCGACATCTTGGACCTGGGACTTTAGCAGACGGAGTTCTTCGACCGCGCTCAAGCCGCTCTCGAGCGCAGCGGTCGCTAGTGGACCGGGGGGTACGATGAGGGGCGAGCCCGGCTCGGCCTGCTCGCGCTCGGCCTCGCGCACTTTGGGCCCCGCAAACATATCCGTCATTGGCTTGCGGCAGGTGGGGCACGTGGCATAGGTGCCGTACGAGGTGGGCGGGGCGGATAGGGAGGTGCCGTTTCCGTAGCTGGTGGTGAACATCGCGTGGGCATCGAGCGAGCTGAGGCTGGTAAGGTCGATCTTGCCATTGAATTTTCTGGCCTCGCTCTCGTAGCCGTCCCAGTAGCCGTCCATGGTGTCGTCCGTCTTGATCCTAATGCGGTTCGCCTCGAGGCTCTTCTTCTTCTCTCTCCTGCCTTCATCGTCGAAGGTTGCGTCGTCCATCAACACGTCGCCGTCCCCGGGAGGGGTGTAAGGGAACGGATATCCGAGGGATTCACGGGTGACCGGTGGGCGGGCGGTGATGGAGTGGCCAGTCGGGGTCGCGCTATCTGTGTGAGGCAAAGAGGGAATAGGAGGGTAGTATCCGGCGGAGGTGTGGGAAAGAGGCGGGCTGACGCTGTTGCTGACGTTGCTGACAGCGCTGGAGCTGGAAGATGAGGATGAGGATGAGGATGAAGGGGGTGCGGGGGTGTCGCCAACGCTGCGACGCTTCTTAGTGCCGGGACCGTTCGACTCCCAATCGGCGGATTTCTTGATGCTCTCGAGGGTGGCCTCGGCGGTGAACATTCTGCGGGCGAGCGAGTTGATGCCGCGGATGACGATGTCCTGCGCCCAGTCGGTCGGGCCATCGTACGCGGGTGGGGGTTTGGACAGCGAGCCGACCTCATAGATGGAGAGAAGAACATAGATATGAGCGAGGAATGGGTCATCGATGATGGACTGGGGTGCAGCTGTTGTCGCCGCCGTCGACGACGATGAGGGGGCGACGGCCGTCGGGGGCGTCATGTTGGGCGGAGGGGAGGACGAGCGATGGCAGGCGGGGCAAAAGACGCGGAAGAGCTTTCCGCCCGCCGGCTTTTAGTGTTTGTGCACGTGCCTTCTGAGCTCTCCGCCTCCGTTATCGACGTTGACGAGACTCTACATGTCCCGTCCTCATTTCACCTCTTCCCCTGCCTGCTCCAACTTGCTTCTTCTCGGCTCTTTTTCTCCTCGATGTGGGCGCTCTTATGTGTCAATGTCCCAACATAGCCTAACATGTGGCACTTTCTTCGCACGTACGAACGGCGAGCGGCGACTACGCTTCCACTGTCGTCTGTGACTGTCGAGGCCGGCGTCGACGATGTACTCGATGTAGAGCTCTACAGCCACGTGAATATTGGTGTCATTGAACCGCCACGGACGTTGCTATGCTGTATGCTGCTATGCGCTTCCTCGTAGCCCGCGCACATCTGATATTCGTCGGTAGGTATTTATGTACGTATTTCACTTGTGGAGCCAGCTCAAGGGAGGGCGGATCAGCTACGCGAACGACCCCCGGAAACAAACAGGGGGACGAGCAGCACCACTGAATGAAAGAATCGTGCTGAGTCCGCCAGAGTCCGCCTCGTCTTGCGGCCAGCTACCCCCCTTGCGTGGGTGTAAATTAATGGCGATGCAGCATGACCGGCGTCGCGGCCGCTCGCCCGCAAAGAAATCCTACCCACCATCGCATAGTTCGCCAACACCTACAACAAACAACGACTCAGTTATAAGCCCTCGATTATCGATATGGATATGCGACGTTCCGTCAAAGTAAAACACGTTCGCGTGAGGATCCGCCGGACTCCATTGTACCGGCATCGATAACCTAAAACCTTGCTCTCCCGTGATGCAAGTCCGGCGACGGCTCCAAAGCCGTCGCAAAGGCACCATGGTCCATGGTCAGTGGTCACTCAACTGAGTTGTCAGTTGGGGGTGAAGACATACGGAACTCGGTCCGAGACAGAAGCAGAAGACAAGGGGGGATCCCCACGTTTTCCACCTGGAGACTCGGAGATCACGCGTCGTTATCATTTTGGCTTGAGCGCGTCCAGGAGGCTATATTGAATGAAAACACGGTAGGACCTTGGTAGGGTCCGATGCAAGATCCCCCGTGCTGGCCATCGCCGTTGCGCGGCATGCAGTCGAGCTGGCGCCGAGGATCAGAAGTAATGGAGGTCAGTTGGTACCTTCCCATCGCCGACAGAGTACCGTTTTGCGGAATACGTCCGACGTCCAGTTGGGCAGCAAGCTACAGAACAGAAGTGTCGAAATGGAACAGGGGAACGTGTTGGAGGTTGGCGTCGTCGATGCCCCGTCGGAATCGATCGAATAAATACAAAAGGCGGAGGTTGCAGCCATCCGTGGATCTGAGACCCTGAAACCTGCACACGACCGGCGTAAGGGGTGGATTGGAACATTGTTGGAGACTCGTGGTCGTGAGTGCGAGCGGTCCTGTTGGATGTTGCATTCCGATGCCGTGTTTCTTCCAGCGTGCTAAGTAGCACGACGTCAGAGGCTGGTCAACGCGCGTGGTGGATACACGCACCAATGTCCAAAACTAGAGATTGTCATCAAATAAAGTCATACGTCGTAATACACATCGACGAAGAAAAAAAAGAGATGGGGCTAGATGAGGATGAGGATAGGAGAATAGCAACAGGTAAAAGTAAACAGATAGAGACGGACGGCAACTTTGGCGAATGACATTCGGGACGTTATCCCCCAAACCAGACCTTGCCCTCCCGCTCATGTTCGCTCTCGCAGGATCGAGGCAACTAGAACGCACCCGCCGCGTAGTACGTACGAGGCCGGGTGGGAGGATCTAGAGGGAAGAGGCACAAACAGCACAAATTGAAGATACACCTTGATCACCAACGCCCCAACGGCCGGTGTCCGACATTCCATCTTGCCCGGATTGACCAGCACGCACTCAAGATCCAGAGATCTCCGTCCTAGTACACACATCAACCAAAGAGCAGACAATGCCGTGATCGGAGAAGGCGCTACCGTGAGGAATATGTGGGTTGTGGAATATTTGGATTCAAAGGCTAGTGTCACAAACCTTCGGAGAACGAGGTCAGTAAAACAATAGCATAGCATGGAGTTTAACATGAAACATAAACGGCGTTGGCTTCGTCCCCTAGGCCTAAGATCTTGGTATTGCCTCCCTGAGCCCCACATGACGAGCAACGGTCGGTCGCTACGGCTCGGGATCAAGAAACGCGACCCGTATCTTCGAGCTACAGTCGCGAGGCCTTGCTACGAAGCTGGTATGTTTCACAAGTCAAAAACCTGCCATAACTTGGACCCGACCAACGACACATCGGAATCCAAGCCACCTTCATGCACCTCCTGCCCACCACGACGCGTCGTCGATGCCATTCCTATTCTTCGCGGACTTAATCCGGCAGTCGCAGAGGAAGATCAGGTGCAAACGAATAGCACGAACACGGTTTCGTAGATCAAGTCGACGAAGGACGAGGTTCCAGTGGGACTTGAGACGTTCGCGTTAAAATTCATCTCCTTGGCGCTTCGGATCAGGCAGGTTCACGAAAGGTGTCTTCATCCCACCAATCTAGGAGTACAGCGTTCGCTTTACGGCACTTTTCATACCATGCTTTTGGCGGTAGACAACCACAAGATCTGGGAAAGAAAGTTAGCTTCAATTTCAAGATAAATCCACAGAGCCTGAGCGTACCCAATTGTGACTCCTGGAGGTGTGTCGATACGACGAAGAGAGACTCCTGAATATCCAACCAGGGTCTCGAATAGATCCCGTTCGCCGAATACGAGAAGCGAATTGGATGCGATCCTGTGGAGAGAACCGAGACGTAGGTCAGTTTCATTGTTCCAGTCTGTCGTCCATAGTCTCCCCGCCCGTTAAGTCAGGCTCACCTGTGGAGCAGGACTTCAATTGTGAAGGTCTTCGAGGAGTAAGATGTAAGATAAAGTCAGTGTCAGCCGTCGAAGAGGACAATCGTTGTATGTTGTGGAAGCCATACGTACGGGTCCTGCCAGCCTAGATGTCCCGATGTGGAGAACGAATCCCACGATCACGAGCGCATTCTGTCCCCATTCCCCAACACGAGTCGGAGGCTCGGAAGTTGTCGCGAAGGCCTCGTCACCTCGAGAAGTTCTCCTCACCCTCCGCGCGAATCACCGACTACATACGTGACCTTACGCCAATCATGAAGATCGCCGCCTTCTTGCTCGCTTCCCAAAAAGCCGATCGCACGACCCAAACGATGCATAACGCAACATAGATTATCGCCATGTATCTAGCGAGGTACATGCATAACTAAGAAGTAATAAGAACGAAGGTAGGGGGTGGAAAGTACAAAAACCATAAGGCTCAACTATACGATTGTACGGTAGGGAGAGGGTGGGGGGAGAGCGGGATGATAGGGCTGGCACACGTCCAAGCGAGTGACCACTAACGATACAATCAAATCAGCAGGAGCCTCAGATGCCTAGGGCGCGGGGAGAAATTCGAAGGGAGAAGGAGAGTGTGTGTACAGAGAAGACTAAGCGAATGAGTAACGATGCGGTACGGAACAGACAGATATGAAACCAGTTAATGCAAGGAGAGGAATGGATGGATAAAACGAAAAGAAGTTGGGGGTAAGAATGACAGCCGCGAAGGTTATAAGTTATGTACAAAGGGAGTGGGGTGACAAGTGATGAGATGGGAACGCATACGCATAGAGAAGGATAGACGATGTTGCTCTAGTCGCAACGCTCGACGACGTTCTCCTATGCACGACGTCAGTAACCGTTCTATCAGAAAGGGAGAAACGGACGTACAGGGCGAACGAATGTCCAATAGGTCATAGAGGTGTACGCGCGCGCGAAACCAACCTCGGCGTACACGAACATGTACTCCCAGCGACGCTTGTAAATCGCAAGCGCCTCCGGGTTGTCGAGCTGAGGTTGCGCCTTCACGATCGCCGCGATCGTCTTTTCGTTCCAATTCCGCTGGAAGCGCCTGAAAGAAAACACGCATCCGTCAGATCCGACATCAAGGCGGAATAGAGAGGCAGGTCAACGCACATTCCCCACTCCCGAAGCGTACGCGGATAATCTGTGGAACAACCACGCTCCGCGATCAGGACGCCACCCATACGGCGATAGAGCGTAAAAGAACATACGGTGGGCATGGTCCTCGACGCTGTCAAGGTTGAAGTGACCCGCAGTCGCATCCTTCGCGATGCCGACGAGTGAAATTGGTGAAGGGCAGAACGCGTTGGGCCAGATGTACTCGCGAGCGAAATCGCTCGCCCTAGGATGGCGCAAACATGAGCGCACTGTGCGCGATCAGAACGGAGGAGCCACATACTGGAAGGTGTCGAAGCGCGAATCTGGCTGGGTGGTGGCGGTCACGACAGCCGCTGCACGATCGGACTTCAAAGCCCAGTCGATGATCTTGAAATACTGGGGAAGGTAGCGATAGCCGACATGCTAGAGCGCGTTGTCAGTAAGAATGCATGCGGATCCGACCCAGGGCGAGATGTGCCTACCTCGACCATCTCGACCGACACGAACGCGTCGAACGCCTTCTCGAATTCCGCGGGCAGGTTGCGGTAATCGCACAAGTGCACGCGGATTTTGTCCTGGAGCCCTGCCTTGGCGATCTTCGCCTCAGCGAATTTCTTTTGTTCGACGGATAGAGTAAGCGTGTCCACTGTGCAGCCCTGCTTCGCAGCCTGAGAGACAAAGATCAGTCTCGCGTCATCCGAGGAACATCACCGGTATGGCGCTCACCTCGATGGCCATGGCGCCCCAGCCGGTACCGAACTCGAGAACGCGGTCCCCAGGACGAACGCGCGCCTTGCGAAGGAGGTAGTGCAACTTGTTGAGCTGTGCGACATCGAGATCGCTGTCGGACGGACCGTCCTCGAGGTCACCCCTGACACCGCCAGTGCTATCCGGCCACAGCGCGGACGAATACATCATGGTTTCGCCGAGGAAAGCCTACCACGTACCACGCACCACGCCTCAGCCATGTGTATGTGAACGCCAGCCAAGAATAGAGCGCTGCATACCTCGAACAGCTCGTTGCAGCAGTCGTAACCCGCGATCTGATGAATGCTTAATTAACCCGTTGTGAGCGAGGCGAAAACAGCAAGAGCACATACCGCGTTCAACTTAGCGTTGGAGAGGGTCTGACCAAAGAAACGCACGGCCAGAGAAGACATGGTGCTCAGCACCCGACTATACACGGAGTGCAAACCGCTGAGGTGTTCGCGGTTGTCCAGCCACAACTACAGAGAATGCCGGAGAGTTGGTCAGGACACGCGTGTGAAAAGAAACAAAGAGGCAGGTACGGACATCGAGGATGCCCTTCAGATCAGACGTCTCGAAGTCCCCATGCATGTAAGCCTCGGAAACTGAGCCCAAAGTGAGCGATCGGCGAAGGAGCAAGACAATAAGAGGAGGACGTACACCCGAGGTCATGGGTCAGGTAGACACGGGCCCAGAAGTTCTCGTTGACGACCTTCATACTGACGACTCGTGTGGGTTTGTCTGACGTGGTGGTCTCTCCATATACGTGCGTGCCATCACAGTCCTCGACGACAAGCTGCCCACGTCGGATTCCATCTTTGAAGACGGATTGTACGCAGGACTTGGCTAAAGAAGGACGTGAGCGCCAAAGAAAGAGATGGAAGGAGTATACGACGCACCGTAGACGACCAGTGACGACCAAAGGGAGGAAGTAATGGCGTTGGAAGTGTACATCGAGGCCAACGAAAGGAAGAGGAGGTGGTGGGGGGATTCGGGCGTTCCTCGTGGACGGTTTTATAGAGAAGGGTTGGGAGGCCCATGGCGCTAATTATGAAAACGGTGAGCCAAATAATTGACAGGAAGGCAGAGGAGCCGATAGCCAAAACCGTAATGGTGAGCGTAGGCGAGATCTGGCTGCGATACTGGGACGTTGTGAAACGCTGACTTCCGAGTCACCGTTCTTCGTCCCTGAAACAAAGTTGGAGGAACGACGGACAGCCAGAGGCCGAGCGAGGCGCGAGCAACCAGTTGGCTTGCCAGGCGTGATTCAGACTCAGCAAAGAGCCTGATATGATCGTTGCTCACCACAATAACAGCCGCATCCTCCGGCTCCGACTGCCGCCTGCGTCAGTCCTCCTTATTGTTTCTCTTCAACTGCCCAAATCGCATCGGAGGCCCTGGAACTTATCGATCTACCGTTCACTGAGAATCGCCTCAGCGTATGGCACACGACGACTGAGGCAGCCAGCGCGCTGATTGCGCCGACATTCTAGCTTGCACGGCGCACATGCACTGGTAGAGCTCCCGGGAGCTTGCCTGAAGGCCGCCTTGCGATCGGGCGAACTGCCCAACGGGGAAGGCTCCCGATGGGATTGGCGTCAATGGGAAATTGAAAAAATACTGATTTATTGTTCGCGGGAATACCCGCCGAATATTCTCTCGGAGGAGCAGCTGACACGAGGCGTCGGGCCTTCAATAAGTTACAACGGATCTTACGTTCGGTGCAATCCTCCTCTGGCACTGTCAAGACTGGAAGCCACTTCAATTTTTTTTCACGGTGGCGGCGAGACGGCGGCGTCGTAGAAATGCGGCAGCTGGTTCAATCGGCCGGTACATGACAACAGCAACGTACCATGCTCGCGTACGCTGTCCTTGGCCATCTTCGCGGTAATCGAGTCCTCCCACGCCCTGATTGTGACGGTCGGTAAATACGCGCTTTCTGTACAGCTCCCGCCCGTTCGCCGTGCGAGCTGGAGGACGAAATGGGCGCCGGTTGGTCCGCGTATAATACGACCGCGTGGCGGTGTGCACTGCGTGCCCTGTCAAACAGTCAAAGTCGGAAGCGATGGGCACGGACGGCGGGCATCATACCCAAATGTCTTTGCGTTCAGAGTTCACCCAAAGTTCACCGATCGCGTACGTGAGTTTCTCTATCCTGATCGGACGAGCTCGAGAGCGGGCGTCCCGCGAGCGCGGTAAGTACGACCTGTTACGACACCGTCATTTCGATTTCGACTTGGGTGAGAAAAGAAGCGTTTCGGAGGTCCAGAACGGGGCCAGATAGACGAGCTTCGCCGATTCTTCTCGACATCCGCGCCCTTCAGGCTTCTGGCCTGCTTCAGTTCCAGCACCTCGAACCGGGATCGCGCACACTGAGCGTAGTTATCTCCGAAAGGCGGGAGAGGAAGTCGTCATACACACAACAACATCAAAGTCGTTCAATTTCGGGGTACATCGTACTGATACCGAGTCTCCAAACCGTAGATATCGAATGGCCACGGGCCCGCACAACCAAGATCACCGTTCTCTTTGGAGGGTAAGATCGCGACGCTCGGAAGAAATCCAGTCACGCTGAAACTTTATGGAGGTCTCCCCTGCTAAGAAGGCCGGGTTTGACCCAGCCCAAGGCTGGGTGAGTGCGCGCAATGTGCCAGCGATGCGAACATCAACCGAGAGCCTGCGGCTCTCGAAACAAATCAAACTGTTACAGGGACGGTCGTAAATACGGACCTTCTTCGCTAAGGTCCCCGTCGCTGGCTTCCGCCCTCCACCTGGACCAACTCGACCACAGGGATGAAATATCGTGCTGCATTCCACACCCACACAGATCCAAACATAGCCACGGTCAGCTCCGAGTCGGAGAATGCACTCGCACCGATCCGAAAGTAAAGGATGAGATGCGCAACAAATCGTGAGTATATTCACCACGCTAAGTCGAGGGCGAATTCCCGACACCGCGACGCGTTTCCGCATGCAAGCGGGTTTGATACGGTCCACGTACATCAGTACTCTGGGAAGTGACCTGACCGACCTGACGGCACCTGACGGCGCCTGACAGCAGATCCTTCGACTTGACAACGGTCGAACGGTGCTATTCAGGCGCGTCAGGTCGCGTCAGGTGCCGTCAGGTCGCTTTCCGGAGTGCTGATGTAGACAGCAATCGAGATCCACATCCGGCATTGAATTAGACTTCAGTGCTTCAGCGCCTCTTAGCTAACAAAAAAACCGCAGTTCAGAAAATGACAGCCGGATCGAAAATGAGTTCATATCCGAAACCGAGGGAGTGATTATCTGAGCCCACGCTCATCTTATCTGTCCTACCTCATCCCGACGTCTCCAGCGCCTTTTGTCTGCTCGCCCAGATGAAGTAGTATGAGTACGCGGCGCAAAGCCCATCTCGCTCTCCATCGACGCAGATGAACAGAATCATGTGCAAGAACTGTACCTTTCCCTACAGGTCGAGCTTCTGCCTCCGTCTACCCGAGGGTCGCCGGAGACCTGGAACAGTCGACATGAAACGCGCCCTCCTTCCCGAGGCTCCAAACCCCGCGGGGAGCCGAAGGTGACGGTGACGGTGGGTCGCGGCCCTCGTTTTGGTGGTGGCGACTCGCGTTAGACCTGAGAATCAATAGATATTGCGAAGCTTGAGCTTGATAAACTTTGGTGGTTTTGTCGGGATCCGCGGACGGATTTCGAAACTAAACCGCAGCGTAAGGCTCCCGGTGGCGACGTTAGTTTCGCGATGTCGTACTTAGTGGAGATACTCATATGACTTACCGCATCCCTATCCATGATTCCCGTTCATTGACCGTATGGGCGCTCAAAGTCCGCATGTGTTGGGATCAGTGTGGCGCGGTAGGTCGCCATCGAACCTGAACAAAACGACAACGAAACAGATAATTCCTGAACATATATCGTCAGTTGTGGACACGTGAGTTCCTGTATTTAAGTGTGTTGTGTTGGCCTTATAGGAACGAACATTGGCCTGAGGATTCTGCCAGGCGTGAGGAACAAACAACTTACCGCTGCATCCACCTGTGCCGCGACGGCATACCGCGGCGAGATGCAGCATCTGATCCTGTGTTAGCAATGGAGAAAAAGAAAGAAAACATTTCGCATGAGATGCCTGATATGGACATGCCGGGACTCCTTGTCCACATGCGAGGAAATGCAGCCAAGGTATTCTTGATCCCTACTGTGAACGGTGACGCGATGTTTCATCGCAAGTAGCAGGGTGAGATGGTAGTAGGGTAAGATGATAGCAATGCAGCGTCGCGAGTTTGAGGGTACCTGCGTGAAAAGAACAAACTTACTCTCAGACGTGAACTTTCTCGCACTGGGACCGGCCATCGTATGCGCGGAGACGTCCGACTGTTCGCAACGAAAAAAAAACCGGTCCACATGCGTACATAAACATAACCTCCATCTGATTTTTGATCGAGTCAGCTAGTATCGAGTCAGCGGCCGGGGAGTTGATCCAACAACTTACACTCGCTTGCCGCTGGGGCTGTTTCCAGCTTTCAGAAGATGTCGCTAGTCCAGTGGTAGTTGCTGGCGCCACGGGTGTTCAAACAGACTTGCCCACCCTCTGACCGACACTAGCCGTTCAGAAGAAATTTAGACTTGAACCTAGAGCCTGAAAGACACTCGCGTAGTCCAATCCAAATCTGACCGTCCTAAAGACCGCGTGGATTCCTGTGCGTCGGAGGTTGGGTGAACAAGCAATCTGTGAAACCCCAATAAAACGACTCACAGCACAACGCGATACGTAGGACGTATTTTCGCGTGGTACGTCCGAGGCGCAGAACGTAAGGGCCCAGCCAGTCAGCAATCTATGAAACCCGAACAAATGACGAGCGCATTATCGAACTCGCCACCCAAGATCGCGAACAGCGTCGAGCTCAAAACCTACAATCACAGGCATCAGGAGTCTTTCGGCGGTGGACGAAGAACAAACCACTCACCGGCGATATGTCCTAATCCACTTTCGGTACTGGTTATCTACACCACGTCAGGCAGTCCCGCAAACGTACTAACCCAAATCCATCCACAATCCAGCGTCCCGAGCTTCCGGCGGTGTCTCACCCTGTTGCTATTCCTCAGATCCTCGGACTCTTCAAGACAATAAGGCCGTCGAACGGTCGAAGTGAAGGTAATCCTGGTTGTCCGGTGGAAAAATCAGACTGCGCTGTTTTGCTTCGGACCGGACATATTACGGGTAAAGTACGTCCACACGCGCGTGAGCCCTGCATAGATCTGCGTCGCATCCACCAAGGCCACGAAAAAAAGACAAAAAGCGCATCACAAAAAGCGAGCAAAATGAGAGAAAGTCATGCGTACCTTCCTTTCTTCATCTTCCTTCCTCCCTGCGCTGGTGGAGCTTATGACGGCTTGATGGCCATCAGAATCGACCACCGACAGTCCGCTACCGTACAAAGTAGCATTTGATTGAAGTAATTCCGAGGGCATCGGGAAAGGGAGCAGAAAGGACAGGACGCGCGTCAACCCGCACGCGCACACGGTTGGTGGACAGTAATAAAAGTACTGGTACATGGGGAAGGGGTATACGATTAAACCCGGCCACGCGATAGCGGGATCGAACGTACACAACAAGAAATCGACGTCGCTAGCGGCGAGGGGAAATGTATGTACTACTGAACGCGTGAAGGGGATTGGCGTTCAACGTAATCAGCTAAGAAAAGCGGGGGGGATGGGGACAGCGTAAGATCGAGCACAAGTGAGGACATGGGCGCTGAACGTTACGGAGAGGATATAAGAAGGCGTAGATCAAACAGACCCTATCAAAACATACACGCGGAAGCACAAGTATAAATATGAAGGATAAAGGTATATGATTGTGCAAGATGGTAGGGTGAAAGGTGCGTCAAGTCAGACGACACCACGAGGATATCATATCAAGCACCCTGAGCCTTGCACCTAAGGGCAAAGGCGACCGAAAAGAAGGATGGACTTAGACCATTACAGTACAGGAGGGGGGGGGGGACAACCAAGCCAGGAGACAAAGAAGAGAAGACCACAAATCAACGGATACCACGAAGACAAAATCTGGAGGCGGTAGATGATGTTTAGGCTGTACCACCATAAGCGTCATCCTCGGAGAACACGCTGTATCTGCTGCCCTCCGTGGGCGCGACACTCTTGCGACCGTTTTGCGCCGCGAGGAATGGGGACGCCGTGTCTGGAGTGGAGGGTGTCTGGGGCGTGTACAAGGCACGCATGTTGCCGTAAGTGGCGGGAGGAAGGGTGGGTGAACCAATGGGGGGTGACGCAACACGGCGACCTGCGTACGCACGCAACATATCGTCGGGTGACATGGCCGCCGCGACCGGGGAAGGCATCGGCATAAACGAGGACATGGAAGAACCAGGAGCAGGCGAGGCGTATGTGGGCGAGGGAGGGGTGGGGAATACGAGGGGTGGGCTGGCCGTGGGCGGCGTAAACAAGTACTCCGGTTCAGTAGCGGCGCCCGTTTGCATCACTGAGGGAGTGGAACAATAAGTATCCTGAAAGAAAGCAGAGATGTAAAAATAAAATACGCACTTCTGAGCGCCGGCATGACCTCGTCCATGCTTGGACGCGGCGCCATTTCCTGACCAGACAGACGCGCCTGGATGTCTTCAGCGCTGAGGGTGAACGGTCCGTTGGTCTGCGTGGGGGAGAGGGTGCCCTCTGAGCCTTGACTGGGAGTTTCCGAATCCTGACGGTTGGGCAACGGAGGAACGATGGCGGTGTGGAATGCACGACTGGTCACGGTCTTGCGAGACTCCATAGAAGGTCGGACATCTGCCGCGAAAGAGACACGAGACACGCGTTCGCCCATCGCTGCGGCTGTGACGCCGGGGCGAATCTGCGACATCGGCGGAGCGTCCATGCTGTTACCGGGGAAGACACTACGGGCACCTATGCCAGCTTGACCACCTTCGACGGCAACAGTGGACACGGGACGGATGGCGCCAAATGAAAAGGAGGAGGCGCGGTGATTGGCACCATCGACGGCCAGGCTGTTGCGGATGGCAGCGTTCGCACCGCCGGGAGTCATGACCTTCCAGTCGTGGGAGATGGTGGACATGCGTTTGTCGATGGCCTCGCTCCAGCGCTTGCGTTTGTCTTGTTCACGAGCGCGCTTGAGCCTCAGGTATGCGCCGACGACGAGAAAGCCGATAACCAGCAAGGGGATAAGGACCGCGGCGGCCACTGCACCCTTAGACAAGCCATGGTGATGCGATGGCGCGTTGTTGACGTTGGTGACGGAAGCGTCGGAAGTAGAGGTATCGGCGACGGCGGGAGTGTCACCGGACGAGGGTGCAGAGTAAGTTGCCTTGAACACGGGGCCAGCGGGGAGGGACGACTGAAATGGGGCGGAACCTGAGGGAAGGATAGAGAGCTGGAGGTCGACGCTGGACGTTGAATTCCACCATTTGGGCTTGATGGAGGTCTCGTACGAGCCGGTAGAGTAGTAGACGTTTTCCCAGACGTGGAGGCGGGTGGTCTGCGCAGCGCCGGGGGCGTAGAGGTATATGTCGACGGTGTTGGTGTCGAGGCAAGATGTGTCCCAAGCGATGTTGAGCGGTTGAGTATAGTCCACCGTCTGGGCCGCGGCAGGCGACTTGTAGAAGCCGCCGGTTGCGCAGGCTAATGGTTGTTCGGGCACGTTGAGCGCCGTGTTCCATCGGATAGAAAATTAGTTCGCTTACCAGCGTCGGCTCGCTTCTGGGGCTTTTTGTGGTTGAAGACGGTGGTGCCGATGCGGTAATGGCGATCAGTCATGGTCGTAAAAGAGTGTGTGTGCGGAGGAAGCGAGTGGGAGGGGGGGAAAGAGAGGAATGTCGAGAGCGTCGACGACGACGACGGCGGCGGAGATGGGGGCGGGATGCAACAGCGACGGTAACAACGACGGCCAAGGCTGCTTCCGCACGGACCCGATGGGGTTATCCGTCCGAGTAAATTACATAATCCCGCGTTTCATTCATCTCTTTCGATTCGAGGGACTCTCTTTCATAACAGCTCAAGTTGCTCCAGCCAGCTCCAGCCTTCCTTCCGAGCCATTCCACCTTCGTTCGTTCGCTTCGACATGTCGATTTTCCGTAGCAGCTGCTGTAGAGGATGCACACTAGAGACAAACGCGTGATTTTCCGGTCGACTTCAAAGTCTAGGTTCACTGGCAGCCGCGCGGCCGCGCGGTCTTCAAGATGCAAGTGGGCCAGATGGTATCGCACCTTTCAAGTTTCCCCAACGCCCACGACAAGCCCCCGAGAACCCACCAACCCACGACCTCCTCATCGTTGCACTCCTCGAAACCAGCTTCTCATTCTCTCCCTTCTCCAGCGCAATCCACGCCTAACCTCGCAAACACAACCGATCCTCTCGCGCGTAGCCGTTCGTCCGCCTTGTTGGAATCCTCCGGCAGTCGGCACTGGCCATCGGTGCGCAGGTTTCGTCGATTCATTCGCCATTCCCTGT
>MU282498.1:4281-21964 GCA_022385825.1 Amylostereum chailletii
ATCAGGCGAAGCTGTGCGAACGGCCTGATGGGAAGCGCCTTGGGGGCCGCGCGAAGACCGCCGAGCGGGAATTCCGTGTGCGAGGGCGAGGCATGCAGCGGCGGTGTTGAACGACCGATGGGATCGATAGGAAATCAGGAAAAGAAAAAAGCGGAGGAGTTGAGTTTGAAGCGCGGCGCAGTTGGACTTGAAGTTGAACGGGAGCTTGACGGGAGCCTGCGCCAACCCCGCGCGTCAGCCGTGCTTCGCTCCCGCCACAACCGCTTCCAGTTCCTCGACGAGCTCGACGAGCTCCCCATCCCCAAAGACGTCGGCTTTCGTCCGTCGTCGTCACATCGAACAGCGACGACCGTCCCATGTCCGACCCCGAGCTCGCATACATGAACGGCGCAAACGACGATTTCGATCTCCCTCGTTGGCAGACCCACGCCCCCTCCTCCGCCGCGACTCCCGCGACTCACTCCCCCTCCTATCACTACTCTCCCAACTCCCAATCCCGCCCTCCCCATCGCATCGCTCAGCTCATCGACGAGGACACTCAGCCGGGCACCGCCCTTCCCTACCTCGCTCCCTCCCAAAACCAGCTCTCCCGCAGCGCTTCCCTCAACGCCGCCGGCCGCGACCATCAGCGCCAGCCGCCGTCCACGTCCTTCTACAACGCCAGCGTCGCCTACCAGACCCCGCCCTACAACCCTCAAGCTCAGGCCCAGGATCCCGCCGCCGACTACCAGCACCCGCAACAGGACATGTACTTCTCCAATCCCAGCGCTCCCGGTCCGCCCAAACGCTCCAACACCCACCACGATTCCTCGTCCACCGCCGCCGCCCGCGCCGCCCGTTCCCCCTTGAGGGCTACCGCCAATCAGCTCCTCGACCCCTACGCCCAGCAATCCCAGTATTCTCCTACCTCCGCCACCTACCACCACCAGCATTCCCGTTCCCACTCCCTCACAAAGCCCACAAACGACTCTCCGTATTCGCCCGCCGTCTACTCCCCTTCCTATCCCATGGAGACCACAAGCCCTGCCCCGCCACCCCCCCGCCAGAACTCCATCTCAACCCCAAATACGCCCCTCGGCTTCCCCACTCCACACAGTCCCGCTTACTATGGCCAAGAACCGATGGCCGTCGATCCCCCGGCAAAGAGGCGCGCGAGCGGCTTCCGTCGCATACGCGATCATCGTGACCTCCGTCCCACCGTGAACCCTAGACCAAGCGGCCGCAGGGCCGACTCCAGCGGCGCATTCTTATCGGTGAGCGCATCGCGTCCAACGTGCGTCGACCGTCGATCGCTCACTTCCTTGGCAATTTTTCCCCCTCCTTCCATCGTAGCCGCTACGCCAGTTGACGACCAACATCGTGGACACGTACCGCATCTGCAATCCCCAGTTCAAATACGAGTCCGGTCACAACCCCCGCCGGGTGCTGACCAAGCCAAGCAAACCCGCGCACAACGATGGATACGACAACGACGACTACGATTACATCCTGTACGTCAACGACTGGCTCGGGACGGAAGAGGGTCACAAGTGCGTCTCGTCTTTTTTTTTGCTATCTCGACAAAGGATCGTGGCTGAACAAGCGCGCCCAGGTACCTCATCTTGGATGTGTTGGGCCAAGGAACGTTCGGGCAGGTGGTCAAATGTCAGGACATGAAGACGCATGATATCGTCGCCGTCAAGGTGGTCAAAAATAAGCCCGCTTATTTCAACCAAAGTATGATGGAGGTGACCATCCTGGAACTGGTATGCCCCTCCTTTCTTTACATCAAAGATCCGTTTCAGATGGCCTCTCCTCCAGCTGAACAACCAATGTGATCCGCACGACGAGCACCACATTCTCCGTCTCCGCGACTCGTTCATTCACCGAAGTCATCTGTGCCTCGTGTTCGAGCTGCTCTCGTCCAACCTTTATGAGTTGATCAAGCAGAACCAGTTCCAAGGCTTGAGCACGCAGCTGGTCAAGGTCTTCACCGCTCAGCTCCTCGACGCTCTTACGGTTCTCAAGGAGGCGCGCCTCATCCACTGCGATCTCAAACCCGAAAACATCCTGCTCAAATCGTATGTCCCCCTTTCTTCCCGCGATCGTCGCTGACTCCATTCGTCACCCCCAGATTACAGTCACCCCAGATCAAAGTCATCGACTTCGGTTCGGCGTGCCACGAACGACAGACGGTGTACACATACATCCAATCGCGGTTCTATCGCTCGCCGGAAGTGCTGTTGGGGCTGCCTTACACCGCGGCGATTGACATGTGGTCCTTGGGCTGCATCGCCGTGGAGCTGTTCCTGGGCCTGCCGCTTTTCCCGGGCACGAGTGAGTACAACCAGATCACGCGAATAGTCGAGATGCTCGGGTATGTGGTCCATTCCTCTCCTACACGCACACTACGCTCATGGGACGGTGCATACATGCAGTCAGCCCCCATCGTACATGATGGAGATGGGGAAGCAGACGGGCCAGTTCTTCGACTCGTATCCGGACATGTATGGCCGCAAGAAATACAGGCTGAAGAGCCTGGAACAATACTCTCGGGAACATAACACCCAGGAGCAACCGGGGAAGCAGTATTTCAAGGCGACTACCCTCCCGGAGATCATCAACCGCGCACCGATGCCCACTTTCAAAACTGGACGGCAGGGCACAGAAATGGATAAAGGTACTGTCTTGCAGCCGCTAAGTCCTTTGCATGCATCGCTTACTGTGAAACGTCTTTCTAGAACTCAACAATCGAGCCTCGTTCATCGACTTTTGTCAGGGCCTGCTGAACATGAATCCGATCGAACGGTGGTCGCCTCAGCAGGCGAGGATGCACCCCTTCATCACAGGAGAGAAGTTTACCAAGCCGTTCGTGGTGCGTGTGCGGTTTCTGTTGTGAGGCATCCGTGCTGTTCTGATGTTTATCAGCCTTCTGGTCACACGGCCCAACAACCGTCCACCACGTCGACGCCAGCAGTCGGTGGCACACCAGATGCGAAGCGACCATATGGGGGACTTGTTCCATCGCAGCCCAAGGGAACGCGCGCGTACCAGGATGCGGCGACCTACAACCAGCAATTGGCGCACCATCAAGCGTACACGGCCCAGGCGCAAGCAGCTTCCCAGGCGGCCAACAATGTCTTTCGGAATCCATATCTCGCAACGCAAGCGCCACAGCCGCCACCATCGGCGTACGATAGCGCGGGAAGCGCGTACACGCACGTGGCTGGCCAGCAACAGCCCCAGCAGCCGCCTCAGCAGCAGCAGCAGCACCCGTCGTTCATGACCCCAGGCCAAAGTCAGCAACCTGTTGCCGTTGCTCGAAGGCTTACGCACCAAAGCTCACACGGTAACATAGGATCATCTGCCTCCTCGGGCTCGCAGCAGCAAGTATACACCACCAACCCCTCCGGCGCAAGCGGCGGCAGCAGCAGCAGCAGCAACAACGCCCCGCTCTCCGCGGGAGGCCTGCACCCGAACCCGCCAACCAACTCGTACTACCCGTCCTCGCGCGCGCGCGCCAACACGATCAATAACATGGACAACGTGCCCCCCGCGCTCGCGCGCCTGCAGCACATGAACCAGGACGTTATCGGCGGGCGCAACGCGCTCACGCCCGTGCTCAACCGCGACGATGCGATGAAGGAGTGGGAGCGCCGTCAACAGGGCGGCAAGCAGGCCGCGCAACCGTACCCCCAGCTCGAGTTCCTCCAGCAACAAGTCGAGCTCGCCGCCGCGCAGGGCCTCACCGGTTGGGCGCAGGGCGCGAGCGGCACCGCGCGCTACGGCGGTGCCCCGCCGACGTCAGGCCTCGCGCACCAGTACCACCCCCAACTCGTCGACAACGAGCAGCGCGACGCGATCCTGTCCAACGTCCGCGCCGTCGCGCGCACAGACGGGTCCGCAAGCACTACCGCGTACGGCGCCGCCGCGAACGTGATTCCCAGTCCACCCCAGGCGTATTCCGGCGCACCCGCGCCCAACGCGGGCACGCGGTACGCGGCAGCGTACGCGCAACAGTCGACGGGGGTGCAGAGCCAGGGTGGTGTCGGTGGTGCTAATGCCGGCGGGGGGGCGAACGCATCGAACACGGGGTACGACCGCAGCGATATCTCGCTCTACGTCCCTATGCAGCCGGATCAGTACCAGTCGTATGGTCCGGCGACGGGCGCGGGACGTGGAGGCGGGGTACCGCCCCCCGGCGCGTCAGTGCCTGTGGGCGTCGCGGTGCCGCCGTCGTTCTATGGCGCGGCGGTCGCGGGCGCGCAACACCAGCACCATCAACAACAGCAACACCAGCAGCAAGGGTCGCCGCAGCGGAACCCGTTTTCGGGCGAGCAGCAGGGCGTGGCGGGTGTCGCGGGCGTTGGGGTGGGTGGGGGCCAGCAGGGGCAGGGGAAGGATAGGAGGAGCGGGATGGATTTTTGGCCTGGGTGAGTGGGGGTTAGGTGAGGGTTGGAGGTGGTGAGCGAGAACGAGGGCATGGGCATGAGGACGGGGACGGGATGTGTTATGTGTGCGCGCGCGCGTGTGCAGCTGTGGACTGTTGCTTTCCTTCCTTTTTTTTTCTTTCTTTCTTTCCATCCGCTCCTGCGCTTTGAAATGCTTCCCCCCCCTTTCTTTTTTTTCGCACTCACAACCCTTCCATCTTTATTCTATTCCTATGCACGCAGCGTACCCATCCCGACTCTACGTACTCGACTCGATCCACAGGCCCACGAACGCTCGCCGCCCCTCCTCATCCCTCTTTGTACATGCTGATCTTTTCTGCCCTTTGCTCGCAAACAACTCAATCCGACTGTTCTCTCTCGCGCCCTCCCATGCCCACTGTACCGGTACATATGCATGCACATACGTCTCCGCTCGCCCGCCTCACACTCCCTGTGCTGGTCCCCTTCTCGTCTTTCCCTGTCTCTGACCATAACATCCCTCTCGTCCTTGCCTTCCATTCCCTGTACGTTTTCTTCGCCTTGCTGTTGCTTCGACTCGAGCCTCCCAGCCAACCAACCGACCCCAGAACGCTCCCATATTTGACCACGATGATTTGACTCGACCCGAGACCGAGACTGGCTATACGTACGACCGTACGTGTGCTTCTCGCAGGCCCCACCGCCCCCATACGCACGTCCGTGACTGCATTCTGCACTCTGCACTCTGCACTCTGCATACATACTGCTATAACAGCAATTTCCATTTTTTCCCCGCGTTCGTGATTGCTTCTTGATATCGATGTTGCACGGAGTTCGAGGAGGAGTTTGGTTACTTCGGCGCGAGTGATTTGCGAGCCGGATTTGCCGAGTCTCAAAGCTGGAAGGCGCCCTCACGATCAATGAAGAGGAGGAGATGGGGTCGGTAGATTATGCACGAATCGAATTGATAGTGTGATGTAGGCAACGCAGGTAGACGACGAACGCGACAGTGAAGAAGAAAAGAACAGCGACACAGGCAAAGGAAGACTACCGCTTGACCCATGCGTACTATACGAAGACGGTGAGCATTCGGCAGTCGGACAAAGAAGAAGGGAACGAGACGTACGCGCTTGCGCGCCTTGGGCTGGCCCGTCTTTTTCCGCTCGACCACACGCGGGTCGCGGCGGATGAGCTTGGCTGTACATCCCCAGGCATACCAGTCAGTCGAGCGAATAATGAAATGAGGATAACATAAACGAAACGCACCTTTTCGTAAGGTGGTCTCCACCTCGGGGACGTGCGCCGCGACGCCCTTCGCGATCCCGTGCGCGACCGCGCCCGACTGCCCCGTCGTCCCGCCGCCGCGCACGATGACGAAGACGTTGTAGGAACCGAGAGCGCCGGCGAGCTTGAGCGGGCGCACGACGCGCTCGCGGTCGGCTGGGGTCGGGAAGAACTCGCGCAGAGGCCGGTTGTTGACCAGGATCGTCGTCGTCGTCACCGGCACGGGGGCCTCGTCCGTCGGGCGTTCGAACGCGTCCTGCACTGCGGGTTCAAGCCCGTACGCCGCGGCGTTGGAAGACACGACGGGCGTGTCCGGTTCCGCGGATGGAGGCGGGGTCTGCACCGGGATTATCCACACGCGCGCGACGCTCTCCTTGCGCTTGCCGACGGTGTACGTGCGCCCGTACCTGTCGAACACGACGGGTTTGGCCTTTCCGCGCGCGAGGAGGAGCTCCTTGTCGTTCCGCTCGAACAGGTTCAGGATGTGCGCGATGCCGTCCGCGAGGCTGCCGTGGCCCGCCGCCCGCGCGATGCGCACGTACTCGTCGAGCTGCGCGAGCAGCTCCGTCAGCCGTCGGTAGCGCTGCGTCGTCAGGCGGCGCACGAACATCCCGGACATGTCCTGTCGCGACTTCCACGCGAGCTGTGCGGCGGGGAGCGACGCGCGGGCGAAGGCGGGGAGGGGCAGGAGCTCGAGCGAGGTCAGCGCGCGGCGGGCATGCTGGATGGCCGTGTCGAGCTGCGCCATGTCGTCGTGGTAGTCGGAGCGACCGGTGTAGAAGGTCGAGGAGGGGGGCTTCGCCTTCTCGTACTGAGAGCGGCGGGGTGTTTCGAGGTGCTCCATGGAGGCTGGGGGAACGTAGGCGGGGCCGGCAGCGGCGGTCGCATAACAGCGACTTCGGAGGGCGGCTCGGAGGGGTTGGCGAAGGGCGCTGAGCATGTCGAGCGGCCGTGTGCGCTCAGCGTGCGAGCGAGGATGAGGAGGCCGAGGTGGACGAGTGAAAGCGCGGAGGACGACGCTGCCAGCGGACTTGAGAACGGCTTGCTCGACATTTTTGTACCACGTGATCACGACGCGTTCTCTCCTCCCCGAGTCTCCGACGCCCCCGTCTACAGGGAGCAGCGTATCGATTAGAGCACTTTACTTGGTGTATGGACCAAGGTCCGTCCAAGGACCACACAACGTTATGCATTGGCTCGAAAAACAGGGAAGCTAGAGGGTATAGTATACAATAGCTATGGATACAAATATGAGTGCAGGATGATACGAGTCGCGGAACATGGATGAGACGTAATCACAAGAAGTGACAAGAGTGTACAGCGTAGCAAGAAAAAGAAGGAATCATCATGGCTTCTGTCCATTCCGCTGGAGGGATTCCTTGAAAATCTCCTCCAGCTTGTTTGCCTGTTTGCAGTAGATCGATTCCTCGGGATTGTAGTATCGACAATTGTCCCAGATGAGTTGCGCGTCGTCCTTAAAGGCCTCCAAGGTCGGATATTTGTCGTTCTCCAGCTTTGTCTGCATCGTGGACAGATCTGTGCAAAGTCAGCCTCCATGCGATAGACGGTGGAATGCACGGTAGCATACCCATGGGCTCGTCAATGACGTCGTAATAGTCTAAAACTTCGTCCTTGTTCACGGGTATTCGGAATGGCCACGCTGCCGAACTATTCAACATGTCATTGAGAAGGCGCTCCATTAAGCTCTTCAGTGCAGTTCGGCCTGTCTGTGGCTTAACGCTGTGAGGGAACTGTCAGCGTCGTGACGCGTTAGAACAGGTGGAACACGGCGTACACCGCCATATCTGGTGTCCACCCGCTTTCTCCTGGGGGCGAGAGGTGAGATCGCGGGTTCTCCAGTAAAGTTGACGAGGGACGCACGCAGACCAGGCACGTCCTTCGGGTCGACTACGAAATCCGGAGGCGCGCCATTCTGAAAGTGAGGAAGCCCAGGATACACCACATGGCTCTTGGACATCTCCCGGATTTTCGAAAGGATGGCTTCCCGCTGCTGTGCGATTATCTCTCGGGTGTTCAGGTAATCGATGCGAGGGTAGAGGGTGCATTGCATGATGGTTCCACCTTCATAGTCCTTGATGTAACCCGCCCAAACCGCGCGGTCGAGCGTGATTTCCTTTGAGAACCCTTGCTTCCGGAAGTACCCTACCGCAAAATTATCGGCATACGTCAGGAAGTGCATCATGTCAGGGTAGGTTCGGCGGATGTGTGCTTTGAAATGATCCATGAGCATTCCACCGTAACCCTGCATATCATCAGAGAGCAGTAATTGGCCAAGGCGAGGGCACACACCTTCTCTTGGTCGGCGGAAGCGGTGGCGAAGAACACTATTTCCGCGAAACCGCGGTGAGGGAAAGGGCGATAACAGATGCCACCGACGACCTTGTACCCTCGTTTGCAGATCGCAAGACTTTTGGAAGCGTGATCCAGGACTAAACGTGCAATGTATTCGCGGGGCATGACTGGTAGTTGTTTTTGAAAAAGGGTCTTGAGATTGGTTAGAATAACGAGCGAACGAGGTTGACCATCGTTCTCGACGGGGACAATCTGGATGACACCTCTGCGAAGTTCTATTGCAGAGGGTTTGTCGGGTTTTGTCTTTGGCTGTGGCGAGATATGAGTATACGGAAGGGGAACCAGGAAGGAGGAACGTACCGCGGTCGCGGCAGCGCCCTCCGTGTCGACTGTAACACCCGTAGCCAGACGATCTAGCTGATCTTCGTCCATCTGCTCCTCCACCTTGACTGGTGGACCATGTCCATTCACGGGTGGCAACTCTCCGTTCATCTCTGCCTGTACCTCACCCGTAGGCGGTGGTATGGATATGGGAGCCACATGCGCCTTGCTCTTCATGCCCATCCCCGCCGACTTTCCGCCCCTCCGTCCGGTGGTCTTCTTCGCATTTTCAGCACGGGACATCACCGACTGGGCGTTCGCACGGGTGATGAGGGCCAACGGCTGCTCTTCTTCCTCGTCTTCGTCTGGGTCCTTCTCTTCGGTCAAGCGCCGCCGTTTTGCGAGAGGCTCCTCGTCTTCGCTCGGCGGAGAGACGGCTGGGGACGGTCGTTTGACCGGGGAGGAGATAACTGTATACATAGGCGTGATGGAGGGGTCGAGTGATGAGAGCAGTGCCTCGTGGCATCTGTGTGCGAAGGAGAAACTCACCGGGAGACGCCGCGGGTTCGGTCAGGGGACTAGCGAGGAATGGTGGAACTTGCATTTCGCGACGAAGGGAAACGACCTCCTCATCGGAGTATTCAAAGTCAAGAAGCTTCTCTATTCTCTGCGTGCACGAGCGAGCTAATGAGGGGACGAACAATTGAACGGCCATTGAAACTCCGCACCTTCATTCGCCGGTGTGAGTTCATCGCAAATATTTGAACGAAAGGGTTAACGCACCTCTAAATGTACTTCTAGACGGATAGCAACGGTCGCGCGACGCACATACTCGTCCCGTTCAATTACGGCCTCGTTCGCTCCGTGATCGCTCGAAGCGTGCCCACAGCCACAGAGCTGCAGATAATCAGTGATTTCGTCTTCGTCATCCGAGCCATACTCGTCCAATCCGGTCAAAGAGTTCTCCGTCTTGCGGTCGTCGCGGACAAGCTCGAGATCGGAAGACGGATGGAGGCCGTGACAGTCGGAACAGACAGCACACGGTGAGTGACGCGCTATCTTGAGGGCTGTGAGCTCCGGAGGCAGTTTGTCCAGATCGTTGGATGTCGGATAGAAGAGCTTCATGGTCGCGGTCGTGTCCGTCGACGTGGGGAACCATCGCGGTCGCGGCGGCGCCGGCGGGGGCGGCAAGCCACGTGGATATTGCATATCTTATCTTATCTCACCGGCCTCGTCCATTGTGCGATTTTGAGAGACAAGTTGTTGCTTTCTCTCACCGCGCCGACATCGACCTCGACAGACAATCCCCGCATGCGATACCCTTCCTAATTTTCGATACCCATGGCGCGCAGAAGCGCGCACATCATTTACAGCCTCGCTTGCTTGCTCGCATTACTGCTCTCGCTTTTAACGGGCGCTCGAGCGGACAATTCTTCATGGATAGACTACCCCGATGACGGGATCGCAACCATGACCCACTATGACCTCCCCAGGGATTTCGTCGCGTCCTGCGGATGTACACCAGATAGCACGCACTATCCTACGGCCGCTCTCAACCAAATGGCTTTCGGAAGCAGCACTGCATATGGCCCGGCTTGCGGACGCTGTTTCAACTTGTCCCTGCTCAACACTTTCCTGTCGGACCCTCCATTTTATCCCCCGACACCGAAAAGCATCATCGTGAAAGTGACGGACCTTTGTCCGCTCAGTACTACCGGATGGTGTAACGGAACCTCAAAGGGTCCAAACGCGTGCGTCTATGCATTTGCTCTTTGACTGTCATGATGCAGCGACTAACTTGTGGGACGTAGAGCGGGGAACTACTTGAACTTTGACCTCGCCTTCCCCTCTGACGCCATACCTTCCAACTTCTTTCCATCGAATGCGTCACTCTATGGTACGTAACGCCGCTGTATCCACTCCCGGTCACTGACGCCGAACAATGTATACGTTCAGGGTACACGGTTGGTCTTTTCCTTCTGGTTTGTCTCTCCAGAGCTCACATGTAATCCTTCAGGACTTCGGTGTATGGAACGTCAGTTACCAGTCCGTATCTTGTGCGCCAGAATGGGCTGGCTCTAAAAGTGCCTCTGCGCTTGGAAGCGTAGTTGCTCTCGGCGACGGCGCCTGCTGCCCTGCTGAACCAACAGTAAGAGGAGCCTTCTCATGTTCCGTGTCTGCCGTATTTATCTGATGTGTCGTTTAAAAGGGGAACGCGAACGACACATGTCCCTCCTTCTCAGACCAGAACGGCATCCCGTACGTGATCCATTTATTTTCCTCGCCTCATGTCGTTAATCACGCTTCGTCTTCCCCGCAGACCTGATACCGCCACGAGCAGTGCTCGTGCTCATACGATACCCGTGTTGTCACTGACATTTTGGCTACTTGTATTGCTCCTGCTTACAATACCCTTCACCCTGTGATCTTAGCTGTTGTATCTAGGATGGTCCAGTAATTTATCACGATTTATAGCATTCTTTAGAAACCAGCAAACACAACACCGCATCATCTTCCCCCGAAATAGCGCACGGTGAAAGAATAAGACGGTTTCTCCTTCCGCTGTTTCGGTAATTTGACTGGCCTACCGCAGTTGTTTCGGTCGACTATGATAGTTGAGCACATCACAGGCGGAGTGAGGAGTACGATTCAATGCTGCTATTTATTCCAGATCACAAGTGCCAGACCGCGGGGGGAAGAAGGGGGTTGGACTGAAACGTCTCGGTCTCGGAGACCCATTCCCACCGCCAAACCAAAAGCACCTACCCGTGGAAACGCACGAACTGGTTCAAGGTCCAACATGTCATCGGTACCACCAGTGCGCCCAACGATAAAGGAGGCAGGACGGACATCGTTTTCCCCCGACCGAGGTATCATTAAATCTCCAGCGGGTGTTAAGATTCGTTGTAGGCCTGTAGGGGTACTCTACTTGTTTGAGCGCCAACCTACAAGACGATGGATTGGGGCCCGATACACCTCCAACTGGACTACCAGGTGAACGATATAGGCGATGGAGCTGTTTACTTGTAGACTGGAAAATGGTCCCCTCAGGTGCGACTCTACTTATGATCTAGCAAGCCCGTCAGCGCACACAGAAAATCAGCCACGCATCGATTTACATCGGGGGAGATGTCTCGCCGTCCGCTGTGCGGTAGAACCCCGCCCTTATTGCCGGGCAATGTTCACAACAAGGTCATCATGCATTAAGCAGCTTCAGTACTACATAAAGATGTGGAACATGCTATCACATTCGATGTCCAAGTCCTTCAACAGTCCGGAGGAAGATATTCTAGGCCAGTTAGGCCCCGCGATGCCTGTTTAAGATACCGACACCGATGGTCTTGCCGCACAGAAAATGTACCAAGTCAAAGCACTCTCGAGTCTCGGGGAATGCCCACCACAGCGGCTGTGGTACGCGACCTAGGAAGAATTTTGCCAGCTATTCAGGCCCAGGATTTCCTGGAGTTAAAGTTGCAACCCTCCAGCAGAAGCTCGACTAGTTCCACACGAAACTGCTACGGAAGCGAGCGATGAGAGTGGTATTGAAGTAAAGAGGTGCGCACATAGGAAGATAGAGAGTGGTTAGAACCCGTTCGGTGTATCTTGACCACAGGCAGTCTGTCGTCTCCGATCCGGCCACATGCGTAACACAATGTGATAGATAGGAACAAGGTGGTAAAGTAAGAAATGCATGGCCACGACGAACATGTGACATGTTAATCGATGCCGAGGAGCCAACGAGGAGCTGCATATATATGACAAGTTTTCAAGATACCAGCAGTCCTTACGAAGAGCAATCACAACTTGCCCTCCTGCAAAGTCATGAATCGCGGCGAAAGCATCAGCTCTACTCACGGACATTCAAACATGAGGGGATTGTCGCCAGCCGCTGGTAGGACCAAGTACATCATCCTGCGAACAACACCGAGTAAGTAGGTGGTATCATAGGACCAGTTGTGCGTTAACTTACAAGACCAAAATATTTCGGCAAAGACATCCACAACTCTCTCCTCTTCAGTGACAAGATTTTTTTCGCCTGGCACCGACAGGGGTGGCATATTTCGTCGCCATGCCAAACAGGAGCATTCACCATCTCTCTGAGGCATTCAAGCGGGTCGCAGAGGCTAGTCAATGCCTGGGTGCCTCCAGGCCGTATTTCGTGAATCTTGGTCTGCAGGGCGGGCAGACACTGGAGCGAAAGATCATCCGCAATCCGTATGCAAGGCCAGTCTTGGTATACGTTGAAGTGGTCCTCAATGTCATCGAGGGTATCCATGAAAGCACCCATTAAGCGAGCTTTTCCCTCGACAAGTCGAATTAGAGAGGAGGCATCTAGGATCTGTAATTTTGCGGTTCGAATCTTGACAGCGGCATCTTCCAGAGGTTGCCACCCATACACACAGGACAGGTAATAATAAGCGACAGGCAGGAGATCTGGGACATTGCAATCTATGGCGAGTTGGATGATGCAAGCTAGAGTACCGTTAGTACCGTATCAGGACACGAAAGATACATAAAGGATTGTGCACCTGGATCCGGGTATATCTGAGGAATAACACTCTCAGGAGAGTTGGGGATGATGATTGGTCCCTCGTGAGCGTTGTACCCTATCTGCAACACGTCCCAATCGGAGAGAATACAGGGCCAGACTAGTTGCAGGATGTGAATGACTGAATTGCGGACTGCGTCGCATTCCAGTTTTGTAGCAACGCGAAGTATGCTGTGGTATGAAGGAGGAATTTTGTAGAGCTTGGGCTTCATGTCGGCCACGGGTAGATGTTGCTGTAGAGTCCTATAACAATTGACAAGTGTCACTCACCGAGAAACTGGAATCGGCGTGTGCGACTTACTGAGGAAAATAAAGCGCACGTAGAAACTCTTTTACATCGTCCGCATCGTCCGTCATGGTCATGAGGTGTAGTCCTTCATACTGCTCGGATCCTGAAATGAAGGCATCCTGCGATCCGCTGAACAAAGTGCGAAAGAAGATCGTGTTGAGAGCAAGGGTTGATTTATGGACTTTATACAAGGTACGCGCTTCCTGAGATGTCGTTTCTATGATGAAGTTGCCGTCTTCCAGCCAGATATCGCTGCTTTCAATGCGAGGAGGGCCGCCCCCGTCAGACTGGGAGGCTACCCCGGGTCTCTTCCGCATGCCACTGCCAGTCGAGGAAGCTTCTGCCAGTGGTTCCGGATCCATGGCGTAACTGTAAGTACTTGTTTATGAGTCTACGAAAGCTTGTAAACCATGCTGCCAATCAATAACAACAGTTTACGAGGGAATGCCTCACCCAATAGATTGGCAGGACTTTCAGAGGCTTGCCAGGACCGAGGAGGGGGGATGATGATGGAGGATTCTGAAATGGGACCGTGGTAAATCATTTGGTGACGGCGCGCTGCTTGCCATGTAGAAAGACCATCATCACGTTCACCCTCGCCATGTTTTTCTCGCTCTGAGGTGCTCCCATATCTTTCAAACCGCTCTAACACTTTCCACATATACATGCGCTGGCATTTTACCGGGTTGCTCCTTTGTACGCTACTTAGCGATTGGGCTGGCGCGATGCCAGGCGAGGAGTACCATGAAGACCTCAGCCTTCGGCCTCTCCGCGACGGACGGCTAGCTGCCAAATTCTCCTTCAAAACTCTCTTGAACGGCATGAATCCACGCGCCCCGGAGGCCCTGGATACGGACGACGATTGTGAGCCACATAACGCGTCGACGCTGGCTTGGACTGACGGCGTCTCAGCTCAGCATTATACCCTGTTTCCCCTCGCGCTTGGGCAGGTATTGCGCGAATACGCCGTCACCGAACTCCATCTCAACCTCAATGCAGGAAGATGGGACTACGATCGCTGGGGTCCGCCGGAGGAGCCTTCGGTAGGAACAGGTGCAGAGCTTTGGGCATGGATGGGCGAGGGTGCACCGTCGAGGTATGTTGCTCTCTGAAACCCCCCTGGTCTTTCGCCCTTCGATAAATATGTGAATCAGTGTGTCTATCAGATATAATATACTGATTGATATTCCAGCATAGACGCACGGTGGAAAGGCACCCAAAACGCGCTTGCTGGCCTCTTTTGCGCGTCTCTGGGCGGGATGGATACGCAGCGAACGACCACGCCAACGCGGGCATTTCCACCCACAGGCGACCTCCCTCTCCTCCCTTCACCGAACGTTCATCGCCTCCGTCACGCGACGCTGCCGGCAGAACACGTCTGCACAGAGAACCTCACCCCCTTCCTCAAACTTCTTCCCTGTCCAGCCCAAGCTGGAGTTGCCGCGCTCCTTGAGCCTCACCGAATCTTCGATGCGGATTGGCATGGGCTAGGTGTGGATGTAAGGTGGATCGCGGGCCAGGGAGTCGAGCTGAAACTCACTGTGCAAGCGGTGTTTGATCCCGTGCGCACGTCCCCCGAGGAGAGACGAGGTAACCTCCTTTGCGAGAAGCATGCCAGCGTCTTCTGACGAAACTTTAGATTGGACCTTCCGCTCCATTTTTGACCGCACGATTCCTCGAGCATGTCCAGTCGCTTCGTCCAGCCATGTACGCGTCGCCCTTCCGCCAAGCGAGGGTTATACTCTCGAACCCGAGCCCTCAAGTCAAACAGACACCTCTGCTGTGTATGAAATATCCAGAGGTACGTGACGCGTCTCTAGTCCGTTATTACTTACACGGTTTCTTGTCGCAGAGTCTCCCGAGCTTGATATCGCTATGCGCTGGCCGAGAGAGTCCAAGTTCGTCTACCGTAAGCTTATATTGTTTTCATGTCACTCCCTTCTGACGTCGTTTTCAGCATTGGATCTCATGTCCAATCCTTCTTCCGACTTCTCTGTTCTGCGAGCCCTCAAAGGGGCCAGCCAAACCCAGGGTGAGCTGTCGCTCGTCCTGCGCAACAATCTTCCAGTTACCCAGCGCGTCCTCTACCTCGAGACAATGCCATGGCACGTCGAATTCTATCTACACACCCTCCGCGTTTTCTGTGAATACAACGAGCCCTGTGGCATGTCTATTTTCTTTTCTACTATTGTCGTCTACTCACGAAACTTTGTAGATCACCTGTTCGGGAACATGACCTACACTCTGCCTGTGCCACACGCGACCCCTGCTCTGCTGCAAGCGGTGTTCACTCTCCCACCACAAACAACCTTGCGTGTGCGCATGAACGTACGCAAGTCCTTCTTGCGCTATACAGAACACCCTCCCGATGCGCAGCGCGGCTGGGACTTGCCTCCCGCCGTGTTCGTTCCATTGTCTGAAGGCGGCACGCGAGCGAGTGCGCGGGTGTACACGCCAACGTTGCTGGTGGACCTCGCCACCCCAGACTTCAGCATGCCGTACAACGTGATCATCATGACGTGCACGCTCATCGCGCTCATATTCGGGAGCTTGTTCAACTACCTGACAAGAAGATTCGTGGTGGTAAAATTGGACGAGAGCGAAGGCACGAAGGATGAGGCGGTTTCTGGATCGGAACGCGGTGGACTGCTTGTACGGTTACTCAGACGGAGACGAGCTTAAGATAGACGCTGCCTCCGACTACCGCATCCATGTCCACAAGCGGTCAGATATAATCACAAATCGGCAATTGTCGATGGAAGTACAAAGTATGTTCTGGCGACCATGAAAAATACAAAACAAGCATGCGTTTGTCTCCCGTCCTATCCCCCAGTAACCCTCATTCAGGACGTTCTGTCGATAGCCTGCTGAACCTTCTCCCTCGCGCCATCCTCCCAATCATCCGCACAGATGGCGAGCATAACGCTGTCCCAGCCGGAGATCGAGGGCTTGGGATCGCCCTCGCGTGGTTCGTTGCCCTTCTTGCCAGGCGGGGTCGCCATCCAATTCCACCGATTGACACCCTCGTCTTTGAACTGCATGCGCGTCGCGGCCTTGAGGCTGGCCGCGTTCTTCGCCCACGACGTCCACTGTACGCGGCGCATGCCGAGACCGGGCGGGGATGCGGTGGGCACCTCGAGCGCGTAGCGGAGGAGGATGCCGACCGAGTTGGACGTGACGTACGTGCGTTGGAAGGCGGGGAAGGTGATCACCCATCCAACTTCAGTGGTGAGGCCGGAGGTGTTGAGGAGCCCGACGGTGCCGGCGAAGCTGCCGCCCCAGGACGGATGCGCGGGATCTGGCGTGAGTTTGTCGATGACGGCGAAGACGGTCCAGCCGGGGTTGCGGCGGACGACGGTCTCGAAGAAGGGGAGGAACTCGTTTTCGAGGGAGTGGTGCTCGAACGGGTTCTCCGCTTGGAGGGCGGGGTGCGCCTTCATCTGCTCCATGTAGGGTGCGCCGTGCACGCGCGGGATGAAGGGGGTGAGTTTGACGCGCTCTGTCTCGAGCACGGCGTCCTGGATGGGATGGCGGAAGTTGATGTCGTAGGGATCGGGGCCGTAGTAACCCGTGAGGTCTTCGCCTGGCGGTGGGGGTTTGTATCCGTTGACGAAGGACATGGTGTAGTCTGGCGGTGGTGCGTCTGATGTGGTCGGAGGCGGGCTACGATGAGCGATAAAATGCAAGAGCGGTCTGCATATGAAGTGCATCAGAGCCTGGTACGCGTCCTCTGGATATTATGCGCGCTCACCCGCCGGTTTATCGCATCATCTTTTCCTGCAATCATACTAGATCCTTTTTCTTCATCGCACAGCCTTCGCATGCGCTAGCAATTTGGAGTACATACGTACGCTGATCGCGACTTCTGACGGCTTCTGACGCTGGACGGTGGACCAAACCAAGTGGAAGTCGGGCGTGCGTGAGACTCGGACGTCCCCTGACGGCGTCCCTCACACCGGCCACCTCGCCGTGACCGACGTGACCGTGTCCCTCAATGTCCCTCAGCCATCTCACCCCGATGATCTTGCAGATGGACCGGTGGACTCCAGATTCTGATTCCTGAAGGAGATCGCACAGCCTAACTGCAGCTCAAGGAAATGCCAGACGGAGAGGTTGTGGTTATCTGGCTCTCTCTCGAGTCCCCACACCCCGTCCAACAAGTGTTTTGCCAATAGGCATCAGCCATGCGGGAATGGACGCGCTGGTCCATCGTCGGACTCTACGTTGGGTCCACCCTCTTCTTGATTTCTCTTTACACGAACCATAGCCTTCTCACCGCCGTCAAGAGCGCCCTCAAGTCGCGGCAACCAGAACGAGTTTACAGTGCGTTGCCAGGCTTGCCCTCATCTTTCCTCAAAATATGGACCACTCGTTTTCAGGCTACACCGGGAAGGATTATCCACAGGCATGGCAGCTGGAGCTCAACACTGTACACATGTCGCTTGAAGACAGTGTCCACTCGATCGACACACCCGCTGGCGACGCGGAATGGGCCGCTCTCCTCCCCACGGGGGGCGCTGTCATCCACCTCGGCCCCGA